>JAQZBX010012472.1:26898-41371 GCA_029593785.1 Cabassous unicinctus
ACCAAATGTGCCTGGATCTAATGCCAGGCAGCTGCCCTGGGAAGGGGCTGAAGGCCACTTCCAGCCCAGGGGTTGCTACTCACATCAGACCTCAGCACCAAGGCCTTACCGTTGCTCTCGATGTGCCCGTTGCCCTGATGGCCACCCTCAGTCCTGACCACAGTTTCTTGTCGATCAGAAAGGGTCCCCTGAGAAGAGAGATAGCTCGGAACATCAGGCGGCACGATGGTTTCATCTGCAAGAAGATGTGACAGTCAAACACCAGGGGTCCCCACCCTTCATGGTAACAAGAAATGCAGACAGAGGTGCTCTGGAGGCCCTCACAGAGCCTATTCAAACTGATTTCACACCCCCAGGTAAAAAGCATGGTCAGAGTTCTAAGTCCATAAAAGACAGAGAACAGTGGTGGGAAGGGAGATGGAACTCACAGAACCATGGCATTGTGAGATCATTTCAGGAAAAATACAACAGGCACGTGCCAGGTATGCCTCAGAACTACCAAGGCGATAGAAAAGTGGAGCGGGTGTAGCTCAGTGATTGAGCGCCTGCTTCTCATATCATATACGAGGTCTCAGGTTCAGGTGCAATTAGAGTTCACAATGTACTTGTATTTCACAGAGTACTTGTATATGAGAGTATTCCCCTGCAATGTTAATTTAACTTCCTCAGAGTGTAAATGGTGTCTCTGGGACTTAAATGCCTCAACTGTCCAGAATGTCTCCATATCCCCAAATATTCTAGAATTCTGAATCTACTGAAATTCTTGAAAAAGCCTCCAGACCTGGCCTCATGTCACTGATTTTGCTCCTCCCCTAAAAATAAGCTCAGCCGGTTGTGCCCGACCTGTGTTAGTGACGCTGTACTCCTCACTCTTCTTCCTAGTTTGGTAGATGATGCACACCCAGACCAGGGAGGTCAGGACGATGCTGCACACCACGGCGATGGTGAAGATGCCCACCGTGGTCCCGTCCTTCCTGCAGCCCGGGCTGGGCAGGACGCTCAGCTGGCTGTGAGCACGCTCCGTGCCCAGGGTGTTGGACATCTCACAGGTGTACCTGCCTGCATCCTCCGCCATCACATTCTGAACAACAAGGAGCTGGTTGCCAGGGGTGAAGTGGTGCCGCTCGGTGAGACCCAGAGGATGGTCCCCCTTGAGCCAGGTGATGCGGGGTGGAGGGCTCCCAGTAGCTTTGCACTGGAGTGCCACCGTTTCCCCTACAGACACCACACAGTCTTCCAAGGGTACCACCAAGGATGGAGTTTCTGTAAGAAAATCAGATCTTAGGGTTATTCTGTAGGCCTCTGCTGCTACTCATCTGCCTTGGCTTCTGCACAAAGAACCATCCAACATATCAGTGAAATGCCATATAAGATCTTTTATCTGAGTGGCAAGCTTTTCAAAAGACCTAACACAATCGCTAAATCATTAAAAACATTCTGAGGGGCAGCTCCAACCAAAGAGAACTAGCCTCTGCACAAAGACCCTTTTTGGTCCCAAACTGTCCCGTGTCCCTCCTCTTGACCCAGACCACATTTCTTCTTAGAATGTTTTTTTATACATAAGCCCTATGAAGACTCTCTTCATTCCCTGGCTGTCGATTCTTTTTCTTAAAGAGAGCCATCTTCTCTTTCAGAAAGCCAGATTTTAAATAGAGACAGCCCACTCCAGGCTCCACAGAGAAGTTGGAGAACTTGCCCCTAGATACCTATGATATTTAAAAATACTTAAAGTCTCCCTTTCTTTTATATAGACAAACACGTATCAGTAGTCGAACCTAAGACAGTCAGGGTGGCGTTAGCTGAAATGGAGCCCGCAGAGTTCTGGGCGGTACAACTGTAAACCCCCATGTCATCTATTTTCACATCGGTGATGAAAAACACATCGTCATCTGGCATGACATGCATGCGTCGCTCACGAGCAGCAGGGAAATCTGTGCCTCCGTCCTTCTGCCAGGCAATCTGGGGGTTAGGGTGGCCGGTGGCAGCACATTCGAGGCGGGCCATGGTGCCAGTCCGGATGGCAATGTCATGGGGCATTTTGGTGAATGATGGCAGCACTACAAAACACATGCAAGGTCAGTTTTAGGAAAAATCATTGTAAAAACCAGGAGAATCCTCTGGCATACAGACTCCCCCCACCACCACCCTGCCTGGGTGTCTATTCACCACCTCTCCACCTTTCATGCCTAGGGACTGCTACTGCCACCAAGACCATTCTCCCTTTTGATCAGAGGCAACAGGTTTCCAAGGGCCACCCAGCCTTTGTGTGGACATTCCCAACAGTGTTTGTACACCCAAGGCTGAACCTCCTCAAGTGTTAAGACTTATTATGAAACATGGCCTCAGCTATACCTCATAAGGTAAGCGGTCTGATACATGGCTTCCCCATAAATGCTAGGGCTTGGTGCTTGCCTGCCTAGACCACCAGGAGGCAGCCTGGGAAAGGAGAATACCTGCTCCATTAAGACAGAAGTACAGAGGGAATGACGATGTGCCTTCACCCTGGGGAAAGCAATGGGATGGCTCTACCCTCTTGCCAAAAACCATTTTTTTTATCCCAAATATTCTCTGACGGAGTGCTAAACCTCCAGCCACCCATCAGGCATCACTGCAGTTCCATCAAGGTTATTTCAATGCAGTGTCTAATGACTGGAGATTTCAAAAAACCAATGAGGGCTAAGAATAAGCCAAGACAACCCAGCTGGTGTGGCAAACGGTGTTTTCCTGTGGTCTGCAGAGGCCGAAAGAGCACAGCCATTCCAGCACTTCTGATCCACAGGATGGGTAATAATCAGAAAAATATCTTTTAGCTTGCTGGGGTGGAAGTTATTTACCCCTCCCCCTCTACCTCAAACACACTATAATAGGAATCCTGGAGAATGATGAAGCTTGTTACTGTTGAAAAGACCCTTGTCAAACACCTCCAGGACCACTCCCTCCCTCCATCTGGCCACGCACATCAACCTTGAGGGAGAAGGGGACGTGGCTGCACCATCTACTGAGAGGGCAGCAGCTTCTCCAGGAACAAGATTTACTTGGAATCTTGGTTTATGGAAGATAATAAATGGATAAAAGTACCAAGCTTAGCCCCACAGTTTCACTTAAAATAATAACTGGATGAAAAAGTCACACTGAAAACTTGTTCTAGGGCAAATCTACGGACCAATAGGATATAATAATCCTGTCCCAGTGAAGCTTGTGTGTCTCCTATCTCAATCATCTACACCTGGATAACTGAGCAAGTAATCGTTGAGTGTGGCTTCATAGGAATGTTACATCAGAATAAAAAGACAGCACTGCCATACCATTCACAGTGAGCCTGGCCTTGTGTGAGTAGGTGGAGCCAAAGTGGTTGGTGATGATGCACTGGTAGCGGCCCTCATGCCCGAAAGTGACATGACGGAGATGCAAAATGGTGGTGTACTCCATCACCTCCCCATCCTGAGCGCGGACGTGGGCGAAGTTCTCCATGTCGGCATTGGCCAAGACCTCACTGTCCTTCTTCCAGGCAAAGGTCATTGGGGAGCTGCTGCTGCTGGCTGCCGAACATGTCAACCGGATGTCCTTGCCCACCACAGCCACAGTGGTCTCTGGGTGGGTGATGATCTGGGGCTTTGGGAAGTCATCTGGGGGAAGAAGAGCCAACTCTAAGTCACCCAGGATGTTAGTGCACAGAGGAACCAGCTGCTGTTCAAACTAACAAGAGCCTGGGTCAGACGGGAAGCAGGTAAAACAGTGACACCAGATCTTTCAGTGCTCCTGTGCGCTCTCAGCTCCACCAAACTCTAAGGGAATCGCATCATGGATTACCTGGCCTTCTCCAATTATAAACCCATGAGTAGCGATCCCCTCTTTGATCACACTTCTTGATTGCAAATTAATGTAAAGGTACTAAATTATCAAACCATCTAGCAGTTTTCCTGAGAAGACCACAACCAGATTTACCTGCTTGCTTTTACACAAAACTCACTTCCATAGTCACACACCAGTCACGACTGCATAAACCTTTCCCACAAACCTTACTCCAAAAAAGGAGTAGGGTATAAAGCACTTCCATAATGGCAGAGTTAGGAATTCCAAAACTCTCCATCTCCATAAAAGCAATGAAAAAACTAGCAAAAATGGTCATAATTCTAGAATATAAAGGGCTTACAACAATCCATGAAGCATTTATTCAAGAAAAACGGCTGAAACTGAGTAAGAAAAGCGAGCTCTGTAGTGTTTTACTTTGTCATATTCCCATCTCTGTTTCCTCAGCTCAACAGTAAACCCAGCAGCCTAGAAACCACTGAAGGGAGCAGATGGGAGCAGATGGGTTTGGAGTGCCCCAAAAGCCCCATCTGCAGAGAATTGTCACTATGTGACTGACATGTCTGGCAGCAACCTAGAAAAGCCCTATTTGCAGGGCTTGTCTTTATATGACCTGACTCAGCTTGCTCAATAAGGCAAGTCCTGTGACCAGGGCATTTGATGAAAACAATCAGCAGCCACTGTTTAACAACACAGTTGCCAGAGATGGCAACACAGATAGGGCAAACAAGAGGAAAATCAGGTGTATGGGTTGTTCAAAGGGGGCTTTGAAGAGTACCAGCATATTCCTGGGAATCTAGAAGGTTGCATGCATGTGCAGGGAACAGGAAAGATCTGAGAGGGTCCTAAATTCTCACCTGTGGCTGACCCTGAGGATCTGCCCAAGCAGGAAGCGATGCCACAACGTAACATACACACACAGACCATGGGCAAAGGGTGGGATTTATTGGTTGAAGATATTTAAAGAAGTCTCTAATTATTAGCTAACCATTAAGCTGGGGCTTCAGTATCTACAGAGAATAAAGACTTTATAATATTTGTCCAGGAAAGTCACTAAACAAACTTTAAAAACAGCAAGTAGCAACATCATCAAACCCTGGGGACGGACAGAAGGATTTCCAGAGTTGCCACATTATTTTATCTTAAATATCCAGTTCTCAACAAAAATTTCACAAGTCACACAAAGAAACAGGAAAAAAAAGCAGTCAAGAGACAGCCAGCAAGATGGCAGCAGACTAAGGAACTCCTAGAGTCAGCTCATGCTACGGGGCATTTAGTGATCACCCAGAGCTATCTAAAGCACTTGTTTGGGGGCTCCAGGAGACCAGAAGAATATCCTGCAACATCCTTGCAAGAATGGAAGGAGGAGACTGCCCATCTGCAGAGAAGATTCGTAAGTAGAGCACTCCACACCATGGAGACCAATGCCCATCCTCCACTAGCGGCACAAGCCGCCTCAGGAGCTATTCTGTGGCTGGAATTGGAAGCTCCACCTCCCAAAAACGGGGGAAGAGGAGACGGTATGGCACCAACTTCAGCTACTGATTAGTAAATTCGGGGGGCTTAAGTATAATCCTCAGAATAGCTGAAGTTTGAAACTATCCAAGTCAGAAAGAAGCCAGTAACCACCATCTTAACTCTGCCCCTAGCATGAAGGGAAGCGGGATGGACTGAAAATCACAGTGTTCGTAGAGACCGGCTGCTTTCCATCCAGAAAAGATTGCAGCTCTAGCCTAAGCCCCAGCCCCACCTCCGACAGGGAGGAAGCTGAGGGAACCTGCGCCAGCCTCTCCAGGATTACCCACGCCTCAGAGGCCAGTGATCATCCTACTTTGGCAGCACAAGCTGCCCAGGAGCTATTCTGTGGCTGGAATTAAAAGCTCCATTTCCAAAAAAAAACGGGAGGAAGAGATGGTTGGTCACCAATTTCATCTGCTGATTCATAAATTCGGTTGGCTAAAGTATGACCCTAAGAACAGTTTAAGTTTGAACCTATCCAAGTCGGAAAGAGGCTGGTAGCTGCCATTTTGACTCCACCCCCAGCATGAAGAGAAGTCAGCCTGATTGAAAATCACAGTGACAGCAGGGACCGGCTTCTTTCACCCAGATAGGCCTGCAGCCCTAGCAGAGACTTCAGCCCCACCTCTAGCAGGGAGGAAGCTGGTGGGCCCTGTACCAGCCTCTCCAGGTAAAGATGGCAGGTACATATGACTCGCACAGACTGAATAACTGGAAGTCTACTGGGGCAACTGTGATCATCTTGGACCCACACAGCATAGACTGCTGCCCACACCTGCAGCTCCACCCCCACCCCACGCAGGAGAAAAAGGGGCGTGAAGCTTCATCAGTGTCTCTGGGCAACTACAGTCTAGGCCTGCACAACTTGGATTATTACGCATGGCTGTGGCTCTGTCCCTATCCCTGGCAAAGGAGAAAGCTGGGAGAAGCTTCATCGGCCCCTGGGGCAATGAGGGCAGCTTGAGACTTCACAGCTTATAGCACCAACTACATCCTTGGCTCCTACTACACAACCAGCAAGGGAGAAAGGGCAAGAAAGCCCTAAACTAAAGAGAGAAACTGCACCCAGAATAAATACACCTAGTAAGCCAGATGTCAAGACACCAACAAAAAATTACAAGCCACACCAAGAAACAGGAAGATGTGGCCCAGTTAAAGGAACAAGATAAGCCTCCAGATGATATAAAGAGTTGAGACAACTAATCATAGATGTTCAAACAAATCTCCTTAATAAATTTAATGAGATGGCTAAAGAGATTAAGGATAGATATTAAGACGACACTGGATGAGCACAAAGAAGAATCTGAAAGCATACATAGAAAAATACCAGATTTTATGGGAATGAAAGGCACAATAAATGAAATTAAAAATACACTGGAATCACATAATAGCAGATTTGAGGAGGCAGAAGAAAGGATTGGTGAGCTTGAGGAAATGGCTTCTGAAAGCGAACATACAAAAGAACAGAGAGAAAAGAATGAAAAAATTGAACAAGTTCTCAGAACTAAACGACAGCAAGCAACGTGCAAACATACGTGTCATGGGTGTCCCAGAAGGAGAAGAGAAGGGAAAAGGGGCAGAAGGAATATATGAAGAAATAATGGTAGAAAATTTCCCAACCCTACTGAAGGACATGGATATCCATGTCCAAGAAGCACAACATACTCCCATCCGAATAAATCCAAATAGACCAACTCCGAGACACATACTAATCAGAACATTAAATGCCAAAGACAGAATTCTGAGAGGAGCAAGAGAGAAGTAATGCATAACATATAAAGAATACCCAATAAGATTAAGTGCCGATTTCTCATCTGAACCATGGAGGCAAGAAGACAGTGGTATATTTACGATACTGCAAGAGAAAAACTTCCGGCCAAGAATCTTATATCTGGCAAGAGTGTCTTTCAAAAATAAGGGTGAGTTTAGAATATTCACAGATAAACAGAAACTGAAAGAGTTTGTAACCAAGAGACCAGCTTGCAGGAAATACTAAAGGGTGTGCTACAGCCTGAAAAGACAGGAGAGAGGCCTGGAAGAGAGTCTAGAAATGAGGACTATATCAATAAAAGTAATTAAAAGTATCAAAAGAGTGGTGAAAATAAAATATGACAGATAGAACCCAAATATTCAGGAGTAAATCTAACCAACGATGTAAAGCACTTGTATTCAGAAAAATACAACTCATTGTTAAAAGAAATTTAAAAAGACCTAAATAATTGGAAGACCATTCCATGCTCACAGATTGGAAGGCTAAATATCATTAAGATGTCAATTCTATTCAAATTAATATACAGATGCAATGCAATCCCAATATAAATTCCACCAGCATTTTAAAAAATAAATGGAAAACACAATTATCAAGTTTATTTGGAAGGGTAAGGGGTCCTGAATAGCCAGAAACATCTTAAAAAGGAAAAGCAAAGTTGGAGGACTCTCATTTCTGGACTTTAAATCATATTACCTAGCTACAGTGTTAAAAACAGCATGGTCCTGGCATAAAGACAGACACACAGACCAAAGGAACTGAACTGACAGTTCAGAAACAGACCCTCACATCTAGGGCCAAGTGATTTTTGACTAGCCTGTCAAACCCATCCAGCTCAGGCAGAACAGTCCATTCAACAAATGATGCTGAGAGAACTGGATATCCATAGCCAAAAGAAGGAAAGAGGACCCCTATCTTACGCCTTATACAAAAATTAAATATAAAAGCAAGAACCACAAAGCTTCTAGAAGAAAATATAGGAAAATATCTTCAAGACCTGGTGGTAGGTGGTGGATTCTTAAAGGAGATAAGAGAAAGACTGAGATGGACTACTGGTGTTTAACGTATGCAGAAGTTTTAATTAGCTTTACTGTAAAAGTGTGGAAATGTACAGAGTTGTTGGTAACATATTATAGTGAATAACAGCTGGTTTATAAATGAGGATGTGGCTGAAAAGGGTAGTCTAGGGATGTAAACGCCAATTGACAGAAAGCCAGAGAATAATCTAGGGACTGAATAATCTAGGCACAGTAAACCCAGAGGTAGATGAGAATTGTGGCTTACGGTACAGATGCAAGAGTGTCCTTTGTGAGCTAGAGCAAATATACATCACTATTGCAGGGTGGTGGGAATGTGGAGAAGCATGGGAAAAATACAGCTGGAGTGACATATGGACTGTGGTTAACAGTAATAATGTAATATTCTTGCATCTAAGCCAAAGATGTACTGTGTTGATAATGGGGGAGTATGGAAAAAGTGTGCCAAAGGTATGCTGTGGATCTGGTAATAATCGGATGATATCACGTAATCTGTAACAAATGTTCCATTACAGTGTGATGTGTTCATATCATAGAGGGGTGTTGTTTGGGAATTCTGCACATGTGCATGATTGTTTTGTAAGTTTACAACTTCTGTCATAAAAATATATTTAAAAAATAATAGGGTGGGTTGGGGGAAAAATATACCAAATGTAAGGACTATATAAGGACTATAATTAGTAGTAAGATTTTGACAATATTCTTTCATAATTTGTAACAAATGTCTCACAGAAACACAAGGTGTTGGTGGTGGGGTGATGTATGGGACCCCTGTATGATGTTATGTGTATTTGCTTTGTAAGTTCACAACTCTTACTATACATTTATTGTTTATGTATGTTCATGTATAAATGATATAAAAATAATAATACTAGGGTGGGTTTGGGGAAAAATACTTTGGTTAGTAGTAATATTTTGAGGATGCTCTTTAATCAAAATAAAACAATGTTTAACAATGCAAGGTATTGGTAGTAAGGTGAGGTATGAGAGCCCTGTATAATGTTATATATGTTTGTTTTGTAAGTTCACAACTATTACATTTATTGTTCATGTATGTTTATGTATAAGTGATATACTTCAATAAATTAAAATAGAAACCATCCCTAAGGAAGCCCAGATCTTGGACTTACTAAACAAAGACTAAGTCAGCTATTATAAATATGCTCCAAGAACTAAAGGAAACCATGTCTAACAAAATTAAAGTATGAGAATGATTTCTTACTAAATAGACAATATCAATAAATAGGCAGAAATGATAAAAGTGAAGCAAATATCAATTCTGGAGTCACTTGAGAGACTCAATGGTAGAACTGAAGTGGCAGAATAAAGAATCAGTGAACTTGAGGACAGTTCAAGTGAGATTATTCAGTCTGAGAAACAAAGAAACAAACAAAAAAGAATGAAGAAAAGTGAACAGAACCACAGAGACCTGTGGGATACCACCAAGCATACCAACATATGACTAATGGGAGTCCAAGAAGTAGAAGAAAGAAAAAGGTACAGGAAGAATACATGAAGAAAAAATGGCCAAAAACTTCCCAAATTTGATGAAAAATAATCTATACATTCAAGAAGCTCAGTGAACTCCAAGTTGAATAAACTCAAAGATCGTACCTAGACACATCATAGCTAAACTGTTGAAAGACAAAGAGAAAGAGAATCTCGATGGCAACTAGAGAGAAGCAACTCACCTCATCCAAGGGGTCCTCACTAACACTGACAGATGATTTCTCAGCGGAAACCTTAGAGGTCATAAAGCAGTAGGATGACATAAAGTGATGAAAGAAAAACAATATCAACTAATAATTCTACATCCAGAAAACTATTCTTCAAAAATGAAGGAGAAATGAAAAACATTCCCAGAGAAACAAAAACTGACAGCACTCATCAGTGCTGAACCTACCTCCAAAAAATACTGAAGGGAATCCTTCAGGTTGAAATGAAAGGACACTAGATAGTAACTCCAGTCCACATGAAGAAATAAAGAACACCATTAACGGTAATTACATAGGTAAGTACCAAAGACAGTACAAATGTACTTTGGTTTATAATTCTTTCCTACTCCTATCTAATTTAAAAGGCAATGGTGCAAAGCAATAATTATTAAGCTACATTGATGGGCTTATGATGTATAAAGATGTAATTTGTATAACAATAATAAAGTGTGGGGATGAAGCTCTATAGGTACAAAGTTTTTTGTGTACTATTTGATCTAACTTCATTATTAATCCAGACTAGATTGTTTTAAGATGTTAATTACAATCCCCATGGCAGCCACTAAGTAAAAGAAACAAGGGAAATAAAATGGTACACTCAAAAAAATATATAGATACACATACATGTTTTTAATAGAAAGGAAGGCAGTAATGGAGAAAAAACAAAAAAGGTAAAACAGAAAAATGTTAAATGGCAAACCCTACCTCATCATTAATTACATTAAATTTAAATGAACACTCCAGTCAAAGGCAGGAATTGGCATAATGGATAAAAATCCATGGCCCAACTACACGCTGTCTACAAGAGACACACTTGAAATTCAAAGAAATAGGCAAACAGTAACCTAAAGAGAGGGTGTCTATACTAATAACAGACAAAATAGACATAAAGACAAAAAAAAGTGTTACTAAAGATAAAACATAACATGTTTTAGTGATAAGAGGGTCAGTCCATCTGGAAGACATTTTCTACTGTATGGATATACCACGTTTTTTTAATCCATTCATCACCTGATGGGCATTTGGGCTGTTTCCATCTTTTGGCTATTACGAATAATGCTTCTATAAACGTATGTGTACAAGTTTCTGTGTAGGCAGTTTTCACTTCTCCTAGGTATATACCTAGGACTGGAATTGCTGGGTCACATGGAAACCCTGTTTAACTACCAGACCATTTTCCAAAGAAGCTGCACCATTTTACATTCCCACCAGCAGTATAAGAAGGTTCTAATAAAAAGAAGTGGGAGATTCCCACAGAGCCTGAAACTTTGGTTCAACTCTGCTAAGAGTTTTCATAATTCCTGTTAACATCTAACAATTATTTTGGGGGAAGCCTGAGCCTAAAAAAAAGGCGGGGGAGGGATATGTGTGTATAAGATATGTGACAAACTGTTGCAGCCCAGGGATGTCCTAGGGCACAGCTGGAGGCAATGTGCAGCGTGCCAGTTTCCGGTAGCTGAACCTGCTGCCTTGGCTCAGCCAGCAGGAAAGTCTATGTATGCCCTATGGCAGGAAGCTCATTTTCAGGAGCTCTATAAACAGTTGAATGGTCAAGGACCTCGTATTGATGAACAATTTGCTGCCTAGACAATGGGAGCTGTGTGCAGCCTTAGATTCTACAGAGAAGGCCCCATAAGACTTTTTAAGAAGAAAAGTTCATTTTGGAACATGGAAACACCATGTGTTTTTGAAAAATCCCCCTGGACTGGGCCAGGAAAAGCTGGCTAAGAGAAGCCTGCTCTCGGAATTGGTGACGGTGGTGGATGCATAGGAGGAGGCCACTCGCATCTTGACTCCAGCAGGCGCTATGGCTATGGCCGAAAAGTAGGACAGAGAATGGGACCACAGGGGTCCCCATAGTGCTAGGTAAGCTCCTGGTCTCAGCAGGGATCCCAAGGCTCAGAGGTGACGCATGAGACCAAAAAGCAGGCTCATGAGACCTTAGGGACTCACACCTGCCCCAGTCTGGTCTGGGAATCCCACTTTGGCTTCTGCTTAGACCAAAAAGCAAATCCAAATTCATCTCATTCTTTGACCACATCTTCCTGACCATGAGGTTTCATCATTCCTTTCTGAGCTAGCATATGTGGGTGTGTTTTCAGCTGCTCAGCATTTTCTGTGCTCTTGGTCAATAAGATGGCAAAAGCTACATTCCAACAATCAGAAGGGAAAAAGAATTTAAAGCTACAAGTAAAGACTTAAGTGGTTCAGAGGAATAGCAAGTTTGCAAGTCAACATCAAGGAATTTTTTTTTTTCTTTTACTATAGCAACTGTTCTCCTGAGACTTGCTCTTCCTGTATTTAACCTTTCATTCTTGGGGTTGGAAAGAAACACATATTAAAACCCCAGCCTCTTACACTGAGTAAATTCACAGCTAAGTCCGGGCACCAGAGCCCTCTTGAAACAACAGAACTATCTTCCTGTAACTGATTTGTAATTGAACCAACTCATACTCCCTTCTGATTAAATGCATGTACTCTAAGAACCACATAATGAGGCAACTGTTCAGTAAATACTACGTGTGGTTTCAGTGGGAAATAAATTGCATCCAGCAGCTGATTTGTAACCATGGGTTGGGGTTTACTCTGATCACAGGAATTACTCCCATAACGAAGAGTTCCTCCTGGCCTCCTTGCCCTTCATGAAAAGCAAAATCACAAACACAGTCTTACCACACACGAAACTCTCTGGCGGCACAGAGAAAATGCTCTGGCCCTTCAGTGATTCTGGGTGGGCACAGGTGGCTGTCACGAAGGCTTGCAGTATCCTCCCGGTTAACCATGGGGGCAACCATTTCAGCTGGCAGTCGCACAGGAAGCTATCACTGCTGATTTGGCTGAAAGAAAAACAAATTGGAGGCTTGAGGTGTACCTGCAAAGAAGGGCTATTCCCTCACACACAGAGCCTCTAGTCAACTTCTGACATTAACACTGGGAGGCTGGAATAAAGGAATGATTTTTCACACAGTTCCTATCTGATGACCCAGAGCAGGATACACTGTCTACCTGGGGATTCTGTTAAAATGCAGCGTCCGACTCTAGGTCTGGGATGGAACCCAAGACTCTGCATTTCTAACTCACTCCCAGGTGATGCTGGTCCAAGGAGTAGCTTGGACCAAGCTCCCAGGGGGTGCAGATACTGGCTGGCCTGTGAGTAGCAAGAACCTGGAGTGTACCCATGTTCTAAGACAAGCACTGCTCTTTTGTGACCCTGGGAGTGCCCTCTAACCTTTGTGAGATAGCACTCTTCTTTCTCTGGCTTTCCCCACTTTCCTGGTCAGCTAAGTACAGCTCCCAAACTCAATCCGAGACTCTGATCTAAATTCTGAGCTGTGTTCTGAAAAGGACTCCTTTACTATATGGCTGTTATTTTTTGATTTGGCAGAGTTGTGCATTTCCTTCCACAAGTAAACCTCACTGGTGTGCGTCCCTCGTTTGTGTGTTTATCAGGAAAAATGGCCACCAGCATTTTTCAGGA
Organism: Cabassous unicinctus; assembly: GCA_029593785.1. Taxonomy (NCBI): domain Eukaryota; kingdom Metazoa; phylum Chordata; class Mammalia; order Cingulata; family Chlamyphoridae; genus Cabassous; species Cabassous unicinctus. Next base: position 40,225 of record JAQZBX010012472.1, read on the forward strand.
GGCCAGCAGAATTTGGCTCTGCTCCCTAAACAGTGCTTGTTAGTTAACTGCCACTGCCCAGGGAGCATGAGAATGCACAACTTTGGTTTTGTGAGGCTCCAACCAAAACAGAGAATATTTTCTTTTTCATTTCTCAGCAACTGAGGATAAGCTTTTTAAACAGAAATCAGAATCGCCATCTCAGCGAACATTCTTTCCTGAGGAGTCACTCAAAGATAGGTCAACCAGAGAATCCAGCTACCCTGTTCCTGGAAGATTTCAAGGCTGTGAGAATGGTGGCCGACCCATGGCGAGGAACAAGACCAAGAATGAGAACACACAGGCCTCCCTGTAGTAAACTGTCTGGGGCACACAGTACAAAGAGGGGGCGCAAGTAAGCTTCGGAATTCCACACACATCGACAGTCTCCTCCTCCACCCACCATTTTCCTGAGACATCAATAAGGCAACCAAATGGACTCGTGTTTTTGTTTTCTTCTTTTTCACTCTGGCCCTCTAATGAACAAAGAAATGGTCAAACTAGGAAACAGCAAGGAAGAATGAAATTTAAGCCAGATAATCCAAGGCTGACTAAAGTAAGTAAAATCTACTCTTCCCTCCTGTTCCTTATCACTCCCAGATTAGTTAAGCATCTTATTAAAACAATGTTGGAAAGTGTTTCTTCAAAAAACTGAAATAATTTATCTCAAAACCCTTATACTAGAATGCCTGCCCATATTAAGACCTTAATATCAGTATCAGATTTTGCATTTTTACTAGATAGGCAAGTAGCTCTTTGCTTAGAGACATCTGGAGGGCTGTCCTACCGAGTTGTTATAGGCAGAGGAAGGGCACTTAGCTAAACATGAGAAAATGGCAGATGCCCACTCCAAATGACGGGAGCTTCCCAGGAAGGCGTTCTCTATTGTGGCTGAACAGGCTGCTACCAGGCACTGGACAACTCATCCACTGAGGTGAAGAGCCCAAAGGAGCGCTCTCTCTGTCAGAACCTGCAACTCCCATCAAGACTGCATTTGGCATGACTGCCCCTTTTTATGTGGTCAAGCAGGGAGGCTGAGAACTCCAAAGGAAATTCCAAGAGGAAGATATTGGGCAATCACTGAGAAACCTTAGGCACTTATGTGTGTGTGTGTGGGGGGGGGGGGGGG
>JAQZBX010012473.1:0-41152 GCA_029593785.1 Cabassous unicinctus
AATATTTCAAAACATCTTGAATCTGCAACAAGTCTTCAGAAGCAGAAACACGCACCTTGAAATTGAAGATATCGCTATTTTGATATGTGGGGTCCTCTCCACTCTTTTCCTTATTCCCACACCACAGCAGCAGATAGAGAAGGGAGCTTGCATGTACAGCTTGCTTGCTAACAGTAGGAAAATCATGCTATCATAAGTTTAGAATCTGATAAACCAGCTTCAGTGACAGTGGAGTGCATTATACATGTTAGACTATAACAAAAAAGGGAAATCTAAACTAATATCTTTGAGGAAAATTACAGACCTGGAAAAGGGGAAACCAAAAGCATTCACTGGAGAAAATATTAAGTAGCACATTTGGCTCCATATCCTTCAATTCAGTAATTAAATAAAAATTATCAGTATTTAAGTTGATATTTTGATCTAGTCTGACTCCTTGATCTTTTATCTCAATTATTTCTGGTCTCAGAGAGAATTGTAAGAGTGTGGTTTACTGGTCCCTAAATATCTACAAAGCAGGAGATAATGTTGGTGATTGTATAAGAAATGGACCTAATTGTGGACAAGTTAAGAAGAAATAAATGAGAGTATAAAATAGATGTTTCAAATGCTTTGGAGTGACAGGAATTTGACATAATGAGCCTGAGGATGTGTGAACGTATTAGGCTGATTTAAAGGGAAGTGGGTGGGGTGGCCAAATTGAAGGGAGTCACTAGTCCAACAGCTGTGGAGGTACCTATGACTTATTCATGTGTCCATAGGTTTTATACAGCAAAGTTTGTCCTAGGATAAAATAAATGTTTATTCCTACCTTGATCCAGAGAAAACTGTTGCTAGTTCTTTCACTGGTTTGAATAAGGATGGAACTTTTAAAGTTTAGCAGATTAGGAGAAGTACCTACAACACAAACCTCACAGTGTGAGGGCTAGAAAGCTATGAAGAGATAGGGTGCATAGTTTTTTTCCCACAAAACAATTCCAGGTCAGATGAGAAAGTAGGATGCCCATTAAAAATTGTTTGTTATTGTACTTTTTAAGGTAAATGTGCTTTAAACAAATGTGTGTTTTGCAATGAAGGTCTCTATCACTAGAGAGTCCTCTTCTATCTAGGAAACAGGAACACTAACTTGTCACTTTGATGTACAAATTATTCTTAGGCATTTCAGAACCCTATTCTTCAGAATTCATTTCTTAATGCCCTCCATTTTACAGTGCCAACTGGGAGGAGTATGAGTGCTCAAGGTAGCCGAATTTGACCTTATAGAAGGATAAATTGGATAATATTTTTGAGGTTTCTTGTCTCCAGGCTCAGGCATCCCTATCCTAAGTACTTTCAGTTTCCCCTTTCACTCAATTTTCTAGTTTCCTTCCTTCTTGGCCTTGGTGATTTCATCTACACCTGTGTATTCACAATCACCTCTATATTTATTTAAAGCCCTTATCCCAATCACGTGTTGAATATTTGTTTCATGTCGGTCGAGTCCAACAGGTTTCACACTCCATAAGGGAAGGCACCATATCTATCTTGTTTACTTCTATGTCCCCTGTGTCTAGCACTATGATTCAAAAATAGTAAACTTCCAATAAACATTTGATATTACCCTGATGGTTGCCCTTCCGACTCAATTGTGCGCTAGTCTAGTCATTGAATAATGCTAAAAAAATTTGAATAATGTACAAATGTAGAATGATAACTTATGAATCACATACCTATCCAAAATGATAATAAAAGAATTGTCATCACTTTTTTTCACAATGAAAAAGTGAATAATTTAAAAAACAAGAACTATCTGATGATAGAAGAAATGGCTCACTGTGGACTGTGAGATTCAGAGAAGGCATTATGAAAATGGTCAAGAATGAACAAAACTCCAAAAGATATGTGGTTCTCATAAAGACAGACAGGATCATAGTGTGCGTTTTAAATCAAGAAAACACATTAAGAAATATGTGGAGCAGTGTACATCTTTAGTGTATGAAATAGGCCTAAATAGAAAGGAGCGTTCCAATGGAGAAAACTTTTAAACAAGGTGAACAGATATTTGTCATCATTTGAAATATGTCAACAAATTCTCTGGCACCCCCCTTGGAAAGATGGAGCCTAATTCCTCTCCCCGTAGTACCACACTTCTAAGAGAAAAAAAAGTGAAAGTGAGGGTGTGAGAATGACTTTGGAGATTAAGGCAAGAGAAGACTCTACAGATTACTGCTTAGTGTCTCTGTTGGACCAGATGTGGGGGAAGCCAAGCTGTCAGATTGTAGGACACTTAGGTAGCTATGTGGAGAGGCCCGTGTAGGAAGGAAATGCGGCCTTCATCCAATTGGAATAGCTATGTGAGGGCGCCATCTTGGAAGCAGATCCTCCAGGCCCCGTCAAGCCTTCAGTGACTGCAGCCCAGGCCAACAGCTTGACTGGACCTTCATGAGAGGTCGTGAGCCAGGACTGCCTCACTACTCTTGGATTCCTGACCCTCAGAAACTATGTGAGAAAATAAATGGTTTTGTTTTAAGCTGGTAAGTTGTAGGGTAATTTGTCACACCACAATATAATGACTATGGTACCATAGACAGTTCAGAGGACCCAAGAACTTTAAAATAAGGGACATAAGGTTGCTCTTGAATGACAAAGTAAGGATATTAGTAACAGTGGTAGTAAAACAGGTGATTGTACATAAATTTTTAATTTACATAATAGACACACAGATGTTGTCCCCCAGATACAAATCAGATAAAGGAAGTTGTGTGGTTGAATCAATTAATCAATCAATGACTGACTGATAGAATAAAAGAATGGTTATCGCTAGAGAATGCAAAAGAGCCAATACTATTTTCTGGTCTGTGCTTATTTCTACAAAAGTGACCCAGATTGCTTACCTAGTTATAACCAGGATCATCACTACTTTTCTATTATACAGGTACTTAAACTCCCTGGGCCTCCATTTCCTCCTCTATAATTGAGGATAGTAAGTATATCAACTTCATAGAGATGCTATAGAGATTGCATTGGTTAATAAATGCTAAATAGTAAGAACAGGGAATGCTACATAGTAAGCATGATGTAAGTGTAGCTATAATTATACAGAACTTAGGATTCTTCATTTCTTATAAGGCAGATATCAGAGGGAGGGCTAAGAGTTTGGTTTTAGAGTAAGACTGCTTGGACGTGAATACTTCTCTGTCCTTATTTCTTTCTTCTAGAAAAGGGAGGTTCTCATAGTAGATACTCTTATGTTTTTGTGAGTTAACTTAGTCAATGCATGAAAGTGCTTAGGACACCAACATACGATCATACACATAGTAAACAGATTTGGAATGTTCATTCTTATTTGAGTCATTCTAGGTGTTTGAGTGGGTACATCTATACAGATGGATCATTAGCCTGACATTCATTCTATTAAGGGTAGAATTTACATGTTAAAAAATTCCAAAAACTAATAGTAATTATTTTTAGTGGTTTAATTTCAATTAATCACAGATAAAAACAGGATGCAGAGCTCTGATTCAAAAAGGCTTTCTTCTGCAAATGTACAGAAATCAACTCTCCCATTTTATATGAGTAGATAAATAGCCAGTTTTTCACGTGAACTATAATGAGTAAATTCCAACACCAAACTTCTTGGATGGACAAAGCAAAAAAAACTCCAAATGTAATTATTTTGTAATGGGAAGATATGGTAAAAGCCAAAAAATGTTATAAACTGAGTGTAAAATTAAATTTACCAAACTGTGCAATCCTTTTATTTTGGACCTTGTTGATTAAAAAACCCAGTTTTATTGAATGGGCAGGGAGAGGTTATAATAGAAAAGAGCAAGATATAAATTTTAAAAGAGAGAAAGAGAGAGAAAGGAAAGGGAGAGAGAGAGGAAGAAAGAATAAAGGAGGGAAGGAAGGAGGAAGACAGTCCCAGGCCTCTAAACACTAGCAGCTTAATGGTAGTCAAAACAGAGTTGCAATAAGAACAGACTATAAGAAAAAGAAAAGAGACATTATTTTGGCAAATTAAAAAAAAAAAAAAAGGCTGGGGTAATCTTAAAAGGCTTCCTTGGAGAGTTAAATCCAAGATAAATGGCTCAGTGTACTCATTTCCTTCAACTTTGTGCCCAGGAAATGCCCATTAGTAACTCTGTCCAGCATTCTATTTGGCAACAATCCTGTTGTAAGAGTAAATCTTAAGGAACTCTGCAAAGAATTGGAGAGAGAGGCATTGCCCCTATATTACGTTCCAGAAATGTGGATCATCTGGGTTAACAGTTTCCTTAGAGCCAATTTCACATCCTTGTTTCTCAGGGTGTATATCAAAGGATTCAGGGAAGGGGTGACGATATTATTTAACACCTGAATAACTGAATCCAGCCAGGGGCTGGAAGCCGGCCGCAGATAGATGAGCATCACCGGCCCATAGAATAAGAGGATTGAAGTCAGGTGGGCGCTGCAGGTGGCAAAGGCTCGACGCCTGCCTTCTGCCGAGCTGATTTTCAGTATGGAAAGGATGATGCGACTATAGGACGTAACGATAAGGAAAAAACAGGTAAGAGTCACAATGTCCACATTAGTGAAACTCACTGTCTGAGCCAGAGAAGTGTCTGCACAAGCCAGGGGCAGCACCACTGGGATGTCACAGAAGAAATTGTCCACCTCATTGGGGCCACAGTAGGGCAACTTAAAGACAAGAAAGGCTAGGATACTTCCATGCAGACAGCCCCCCAGCCAGGTGCCCAATGTCAGTCCGGCACACACCCTGTGACTCATGATGACCGTGTACCTCAGGGGGTGGCAGATGGCCACAAAACGGTCGTAGGCCATCGCCGTGTACAGGAAGCACTCGGTGCCACCCAAGAAGTGGTAAAAGAAGAGCTGGGAGGCACAGCCCCGGTAAGAGATGGTGCGGCTTTGCCCCCTGAGGTAGAGCATCATTTTGGGGGAACTCACAGAAGGGAAAAATATGTCAAACACGGAGAGGTTTCCCAGGAAGAAATACATGGGGGTGTGGAGGTTAGGGGAAGCCAGAATGGTGAGGAAGATGAGCAGGTTCCCCAGCAAGGTGAAGAGGTAGAAGGCCAAAAACAGGACAAAGAGCACGTTCTGCAGCCCTTCAGTGTTAGGAATCCCCAAAAGGATGAACTGCGTCACAGAAGTGTAATTCCTCATGTTTGTGTGTCAGGTGGTCCTGGAAGAACAAAGTGATAAGACCACAAGCCACTGAGAGAATGTCTTCCAAACAAAGGGATTCCTCGCTCAGGCAGCTGCTGCAAGCAAATAAAGGCTGAAGGCAGAAAGGGAGACTGGTGATCAATTTGGCCCTGCTGCCAAGCGTTTTGCCAAATTTAGCCTCAGTTTCTTCATCTGTTAAATTAGGTGGCAGAATAATATATCTTTATGGTTGGTGAACCTCTTAACAGTCATCAACACTTATCAGATTCCTGTCGTTTCTCCTAGCATGGTGTATCACACAAACTTGTGTATTTCAAGATTATCTTCTCTATGGAAAAATTTGTCATCAGGATGACAAACTCATTTTAATATCAGCCAAGTCATAATTAGTTTTTAACAGGCCTACTATTCAAATACATACATATAGAATCCCTAATGCAAAACATTATATACATTTACTTATGGTTTTTATTTTCAACAATACTTTTTCCATTCTTCAGCATTTATATTCAAGAGAAAAGCACACAATTTATATTTATTACCTACACACAATGCAGAAATTGGATTCAGTCTAAAATAAGGTATTGCATAAATAATAGAAACAACTACTGCACCCTTCTGGAAATTTCCCTCTCCTCAGCGAGGTTTCTTTTCAGTACTACAGACCTCACAAATGCAAATTTTAATAAAGTTAATATCATTTAGCGTTTCTAATCAGTGCCAGTCCTAGACAAACCTACAAAAACTGAATTACATTATATGAAGCCCCAATTTCTCCATCTGTTATCTTGCATGCCATTTTATCTTAACCCTCCATGTGTTGCTACTGGAATATAACTGATTTCCCTCTGCCTGTGATCAGTATCCGTTCACAAGAAATGACCTGATAAATCTATTCATACCAATTTAGAAATTGTCAATCTGTTACAGTTTCCTGTCTTTTTTCCATTTTAACGAGGCTAAAGGCTTATGCCATGGAGAGACATCTCAATAAGTGGAATTTCTGGTAAAAATTAAGAGATAGGGGTATGGGGAACAGTAGCTCTTCATACCAACTTTGAAATCGATCTACATAGCCAGGCCCTATGTAAAGCTGGTCCTGCTCAAATATTTTAAATAGATTGAGATACTGAGAAAGACATAAACGGGTGGACAAAGACTCCCTTGTAGCCTAAAAACACAATTTTGAAACACTGAGTTTGGGCCATGGCAATCAATTCAATGAAGTATTCAATGAAGTATTCATTTTCTATCTGAGTCAGACACAATTACTACTAGAAATAAAAGGATGAATAAAATAAAGTACCATCCCTTAAAGGGCTCATTGTGGAGTCATATAAAAATGGTTTTTAACTCTGACTCTCACATTTTCTGGCTCTGGCACCTTGGGCAACTTATTTAACCTCACTAAGCCTCATTTCCTTCAAAAGAAAAATGGATAATAGTATTATCTGCTTTGTGGGATCTAGCAAGGATTAAATGAGATAATAAAATGCATTTGCTCAATGCTTAGCACTTAGTCAATATTCAATAAAGTTAGCTTAACAACTGAACCTCATGCATATAAGAGTGAGATAAAGGTAATAAGGTAGTAACAAAAGTATAGCAGATGTGATGACACAATTAGATATGGGCTTTGAAGCATCCATAGGATTCTTAAAAGGCAGAAAGGGAGATACAGATCAGAAAAATATTATTTTCACCAGATCAACAATAGAGTGTTATAGAAATCTACTGGCATAATTAAAAGATCACTTTGTAGCCTGGAAGTGCATAAACTCTCCCTTTAAAATGAACCTTTGTGTTTCTAGCTCAGTAACCAGGTTTGCACTGCTAAATGGCAGAGGTGTCCCATCCCAACCTGCCCTGGGCAAAAATGTCAATTTGACAAAATATCTGATATACTTTCAAAAAACCCTCCCACTTCTCCTCTGTAATCAACAATTAGTTTCTTATCTCCATTCAAACCTATTCTCAAAAAAGAATCTGGCATCTTCCCAAGGAAAAACATTCTAGAAACAAATATTTTCTAATCTTAAGAGACTCATTTGTGAAAACACTGCATCCCTACCATAGAAGATTTTCCAGCAGGACCTATAAGCTCATCTCCTGGTGAAGGAGTAGAAGAATTTATTCCCCTGCATAGGAGGATAAACTAGATGATTTATTTCAACTTTAAATTCTATAATTCCATATTATTAGTTTTTGCTAAATTATGTGAGTTTCACTATTGCCACAACCACTAATATTTGCAAATTAATCCTTAGTCTTTAATGTCATAATAAAAAATATGCCTATTAAAGGAAAATCTTATGTTGATTAAAAAGAGTAGAGTTTAAGAGTAGCTATTAAGAGTAGATGTTAAATTTCTCATTGCTATCTTAACTGCACAAGAGGATTCTCAGACAAAAATCTATCCCTTTCAATATCACCCACTTCCCAAAAAGCCTTTCCCCTGCCACCCAGTTATACACTTATCCCCAAGAATTCTCTCCTTCACTTTTTTCTGAGTGCTGGCAACCTAATGGATCACTCAACTCAGAGCCTTTTAAGAATGTGCCTGTTTCTTGATTCTCTTCCTTCATTTGGTTGAGTCGGAAAAATTATAAGGACAAATGGAGAGAAGAAAGATAGCAGAGAGAGAAAAGGAAAGAGAGCAAATTAAGCAGGACAGAGATAAACAGAGGTAGGTAAAGTTTTAAACACGTACCAGTTGATGGGTAAAGGGTAAAGGGACTATTCTAAAGTTTCTAGGCAAGAAAAATGTGTTCTTTAAGCCCAAACTCTATTTTGTTTAAGATGCCAGGGCATAGAGTCAAGATTGGCACCTTCTCCTCTTGAATCCAAGGCGCACAGATTCCACCCTCAGCCCTGCTATGTAGTCTGGTCTTGAAATTCTGGATTTGCAATGTTTTCCAAACTGGAGAGTATTAAAGCGTCTGGTTTCTTTTGAGACAACATCCCCAATGGCCAAATCTCAGAATCAAGAAGTCTGACTGAGCAAAGGGAGTAATTAAATAGTCGTCTGCCTTTTTTCCTGTCTGCAACTTGTCCATTCCCTATCTAATTATTTAGTAAAAAACTGCACATTCATTATAAGGGTAGCATCACAACATTATAAGATTATTTGGTAAATATTTCAAAAAGGAAGAAAAAATCTCATGTTTCTTCATTAACAACGTTAAGAATTTCATGTGTTCTCTACCATGATTCACCATAATGGTTATGTTTTTTTAACTATATACAATCATACTATAGATGCAATTTTGAACCTTTCCTTTTTAATGTAATTTTTAAAAATATATATTTTTATTGAAGTATATCATTCATACATGACATACATAAACAATAAGTGTATAGTAAAGATTGTGAACTTACATAATAAACAAATATAACTTCATACAGGGGTCTCATTCATCACCCCTCCACCAACACTTTGCATTGTTGTGAAACATTTATTACAAACTATGCAAGAGCATCATCAAAATATTACTGCTAACTATAGTCCCCATCCCACATATGGTGTATTTTTCCCACAACCCTACCCATTTTTAAAAAATATATTCTATCACAGAAATTGTGAACTGGCAAAGCAATCATACACACGTGCAGAATTCCCACACAACACCCCTTCCCCAACACACCACACTGTGCTGGAACATTTGTTACAAACTATGAGACAACATTACCAGACCACCACCACCAACCATGGTCCACAACATACATTTGGCACACCTTTTCCATACACTTCCATTATCAACACAGTATGTCTTTGATATTGATACAAGAATATTATAGTATTTCTGCTAACCACAGTCTATAGGTCGCACCAATTGTAGTTTTCCCATGCTTCTCCACATCCCCACCACCCTAAAATAGTGATGCACATCTACTCTAGCTCACAGAAGGACACTCTTGCATTTGTACCCTCAACCACGATTTTCATCCACCTCTGGATTCACTGGGTTCAGTCCCTAGGTTATTCTTTAGCTTTCTTTCAATTGACATTTATTCCTCAAACCACCCTTTTCAGCCACAATCCCATTTATAAACCAGTTGCTACTCACTGTAATGTGTTACCATCAACTCCATCCATTTCCACACTTTTGCAGTCAAGTTTTTAAAAGCTTCTACATACATTAAGCACCAGTAGTTCTTTGCAACCTTCCTCCTATCTCCTACTAACCTCTACTCTAAGTTTTAACTCCATGTGTTTATTCTTCATATTTAGCTCATATTAATGAGACCTGCAATATTTTTCCTTTTGTGTCTGGCTTGCTTTGCTTAGTATAATGTCTTCAAGATTCATCCATGTTATCACATGTGTCCCAATTTCATTTCTTCTTGCTGCAGCATAGTATTCCATCCTATGTATATACCACATTTTGTTTATCCTTTTATTGGTTGATGGACACTTGGGTTGTCTTCATCTTTTGGCCATTGTGAATAATGCGGTTATGAACATCGGTGTGCATATGTCTGTTCGTGTCATAGTTTTTAGTTCTTCTGTATATATTCCTAGTAGAGGAATTGCTGGATCATACAGCAGTTATATATTTAGCTTCTTGAGGAAGCGCCAAACTGTCTTCCACAGAGGCTGCACCATTTTACACTCCCACCAACAGTGAAGGAGTGTTCCTATTTCTCCATATCTCTCCACCACTTATTGTTATCTGCTTTTTTTAAAATAATGGCTCTTCTATGCTGTGTTAGATGATATCTCATTGTTGTTTTAATTTGCATTTCCCTAACAGCTTATAATAGGGAACATTTTTTTCATGTGGTTTTTGGCCATTTGTATTTCCTCTTTGGAAAAATGTCTATTTAAATCTTTTGCCCATCTTTTAATTGGATTGCTTGCTCTTTTATTGTTGAGTTGCATGATCTCTTTATATAGAATGGAAATCAAACCCTTATCAGATATGTGGTTTCCAAATATTTTTTCCCATTGAGTGGGCTGCCTTTTCACCTTCTTGATGAAGTCCTTTGAATCACAGAAGTGTTTAAGTTTGAGGAGGTACCATTTATCCATGTTTCCTTTTGTTGTTTGTGCTTTCGGTGTAAGGTTTAAGAATCCACCACTAACCACCAGGTCTTGAACATATTTTGCTACATTTTCTTCTAGGAACTTTATGGTACTTGCTTTTATACTTCTTTGATCCATTTTGAGTTAATTTTTGTATAAAGTGTGAGATAGGGGTCTTCTTTCTTTCTTCTGGCTATGGATATCTAGTTCTCCCAGCACCATTTGTTGAATAAACTGTTCTTTCCCAGCTGGGTGGGTTTGACAGACTTGTCAAAAATCACTTGGTCATAGACGTGAGGGTCTGTTTCTGAACCATCAGTTTGGTTCCATTGGTCGATGTGTGTATCTTTATGCCAGTACCATGCTGTTTTTACCACTGTAGCTAGGTAATATGATTTAAAATCTAGAAGTGAGAGACCTCCAACTTCACTTTTCTTTTTTAAGATGTTTCTGGCTATTCGGGGCCTCTTACCCCTCCAGATAAATTTGATAATTGGGTTTTCCATTTGTTTAAAAAATGCTGGTGGAATTTTTATTGGGATTGCATTGAATCTGTGTATCAATTTGGGTAGAACTGACATCTTAATGATATTAGTCTTCCAATCCATGAGCATGGAATGTTCTTCCAATTATTTAGGTCTTTTTAAAATTTCTTTTAGCAATACATTATAGTTTTCTGAATACAAGTGCTTTATATCCTTGGTTAAGTTTATTCCTAAATATCTGATTCTTTTAGTTGCTACTGTAAATGGAATTTTTTTCCTGACTTCCTCCTCAGATTGCGCATTACTAGTGTAAAAGAAACACCACTGATTTTTGTGTATTGATCTTGTATCCCGATACTCTACTGAAATCATTTATTAGCTTAGCAGCTTTGTTGTAGATTTTTCAGGACTTTCTAGATATGCAATCATATCATCTGCGAATAGTGAAAGTTTTAATTCTTCCTTTCCAATTTAGATTCCTTTTATTTCTTTTTCTGGCCTGATTGCTCTAGCTAGAACATCTAGCACTATATTGAACAACAGTGGTGACAATGGGCATCTTTGTCTTGTCCCTGATCTCAATGGGAAAGCTTTCAGTCTTTCACCATTGAGTACAATGTTAGCTGTGGGTTTTTCATATATAGTTTTTATCATATTGCAAAAGTTTCCTTCAATTCCTATTTTTTGTAATATTTTTTATCAAGAAAGGATGCTGTATTTTGCCAGGTGCCTTTTCTGCATCAATCGATAAGGTCATGTGATTTTTCTTCTTTGATTTATTAATGTGGTGTATTATGCTGATTGATTTTCTTGTTTTGAACCAGTCTTGCATGCCTGGTAACTCAATCATCACAACTATCAGTCTGAGTTTTTAATTTTGTTAATTTTCCTTGCATTTATCAAAATAAATATATATACGTATATATACATTTTCTATGATGGTGATCTTAATTCATATAGCTGTCCATATTTAATACTTAAATAAAGTGATGCCCATCTAAGAAGAAATACTAGAGCAAAGAATATGAATATAGTGGCTATGAATATTACTTTCAAATTATTTATTTTTGTTAGCAGCAGCATTTGAGAGCTGATTTTACCAACATTACAAATTAACATATTTAATTTTTAAAGTTTTTTCAGAAGCAATTGACATTCCAATTTTTAAAAAATATTCATTTCTGCTTATTCTTAAGACTAAATATTCTTTCCAAATGTATTTTTTTATAGCAATGCAAACAATGTGGTGTTATATAGGGTTAGACAAATAGAGAAATGGGGAAGAACGGAGAGCATAAATCATCCCCTTTGCATATATGACTAATGAACTTAAGGCAAAAGTGGCACGGAAAATCAAGGGGAAATTTCTTTTCAATAAATTGTGCCTGGAGGACTGGATCAATAAGGAAAAAATTAATCTTTTACAACATACCATACACAAAATCAACTCCAGGGATATTATACACTTAAATTTGTAAGGCAAAACAATATAACATTTACAAGTTAAATTGGGGGAAATCTTTTAGACTAAATACAGAAATGATAACAATAAAGGAAACACTGATATTTTGGTTATATTAAATGGAGAATGTCATTAAAGGAATAAAAATGAAAAGATAAAAGAAAAATGGAAGTTTGAGAAGCTATTTCCAACACATTCATAACAAGGACTCATAACCAAAATATGTAAAAATATCCTAAAATTTACATGGAAAAATGAATAATACAAAAGGAAAATAAGCAAATGATTTGACCAGGCTTCACAAAAGAGGAAATACAAATAGCCAATACACAAAAGAAAATAGACCAAATCATTTTAAAAATTAATGAAATGAAAATTTAAATTACAATAAAATTTTGCTAAAATTAAGTGTTAAAATCATCAATTACTGAGCTATCGTAATTTTATACATTGCTTCGTGGAGAGTAAATTTAAGGGACCACTTTAGAAAATGGTTTATCACTTTCCAATAAAGTGGAAGATGTTTTCCTCATGATACAGAAATTTCCTCGGAGAAACTCATGCACATATTTACCAGGGTAAATGTATACTATTCAAGGATTAATTTTTGTAATAACCAAAAAGGTGATCATGTGAATATCTATCATGAGAATGTTTTGCAATGGAACAATACAAATTAATAAAAATACTACATTTACAGCTTCCCATATAGGGAACTTCTTCAACTAGACAAATAACTGAATCAAAAACCCTGCAACCAACATTGTACTAAATGATGAGAAACTAGTGTGTTTCCCCTAAAATTAGAACAAGACAAAGATGTCCCCTCTCACAACACCTATTCAACATCATACTGGAAGTCCTGGCTAATGGAATGTGATAAAAAAGAGAGAGAAAATGTGTAAAGATTCATTAGGAAGAAAGAAAACCTCCTTTGTTAGCAGAAGATGTGATTGTCTATGTAGAAAATCCCAAAGAATCAACAAAAATACTGCTGTAACTAAGGTGTGATTATGGCAAGGTTGCAGATACAAAGTTAATACACAAAAGTCAATTGCTTTCCAGTATACCAGCATGAACAACTGGGATTTGAAATTAAAAACACAACACACTTTCATTAACACTAAAAAATGAAATACTTAGGTATAAGTCTAACAAAATATGTACAAGATCTACATGAAGAAAAGTATAAAACTCAGATATAAGAAACAAAATAAGATCTAAATAAATGAAAATATATTCCATGTCATGGATATGAGCAATATATATATATGATGATGATGATGATGATGATGTCATTTCTCCCCAACTTGATATATAGAATCAGCACAATCAAAATAAAAGACCTTGAAAGTTATGTTGTCAATATTGATGAACTGATTCTAAAGTTTATATGGAAAGGCAAAAGACCCACAACAGCCAATACAATACTGAAGAAGAACAAAGCCAGAAGACTGACACTATCCAACTTTAAGACTTACTATAAAGCTACAGTTATTAAGACAGTGTGGTAGTAGAGAAATGATAGACAAATAGATCAAGGGAACAGAACAGAGAAACTAGAGATAGACCCACACAAATATAGCCAACTGATTTTTTACATAGGAGCAAAGGCATTTCAAGATAAAAATGGTAGTCTTTTCAACAGACGGTGCTGGAACAACTGGATATCTACATGCAAAACAATGAATTAGATCCAGGCCTTACACCTGTCACAAAAATAAACTCAAAATGTATCACAGACGTGTGGTCTCAGAAGTAAAGAAAGAAAAAAATGTTGAAAGAAATGAATGAAAATTTTCAAAATTTGTTGATGAAGGTAAACCAAGAGACCCAAAGCACTGAACAAACCATAGGCGGGATAAAGCACAGAAGCCCACCCCAAGTCATATCAGAATAAAATTGCTAAAAACCAGTGATAAAGAGAAAAATATCTTAAGAGCAGTCAGATAGAAGACACATTAAATACAGACCAAATATAAGAATGAATGAATAATTCTCATCAAATTATGCAAGACAGAAGACAATAGAATGACATTTAAAGAGTTAAAATTAAAATGTCAACAAAGATTCCTATATTCAGCAAAAATATCTTTCTAAAATGAAGGCAGCTAAGATTGAGGAAAACAAAATTTGGAAGGTTTTGTAAACAGCAAACATGGACTACAATAAATGCTAAAGAAAGGTCATCAGACAGAAGTAAAATTAAACTGGATGGATAACTGAATCCATAGAAAAGAATAAAATAAATAAAAGATAAATAACAAACTTTTTTTCATTGCTTGAAGCAAAATTAGCAATGTACTGTGCAATTTGCAGCATATAAAATTCAAATGTATGATAACAGCACAAAAGAAGGGAGAAGAGCGATGCTATTTTGAGTTTCTTCCATTATACATGAGATGGCAAAATTTAAGATAAAATATGATGATTTAAAGATGGATATTGTGAATTATAGAGCCATCACTTAAAAAATAAGGTTTATGAATAAGCAAATAATGAAGACAAATTGAAATATTAAAAAAAAACAAAAATAAACCACACTACATTATTATTTTTTTAAAAGGCAAGAAAATATATATTAAAAAAGAACAAATGGCACAAATAGTAAATAATATAGCAGGATGTAGGGATTAATCAACCACATCAAAGATTATGTTACACGTAAACAGTCTAAACATTCCATTTAAAAAACAGAGATTGTCAAACTGGAATAATATAGCAAGAACTAACTATAAGCTCTCTAAGGGACACCCACTTAAAATCTCAAGGTACAGACTGGTTTAATAGAAAGGATGGATATTCTTTATGAAAACTGATTATAAGAAAGCCTGCAAAGCTGTATTAATATTAGAAAAAATAGACTTCAGAACAAGGAATATTACCAGGCACACAGAGGGAAATCTTAATAATGATAGAGTCAATTTATCAAAAAGACAAAAAAGGGCAACCAATAAGATGGTGGCAAAGTATCAGGAGCGCTTAGAGTCAGCTCGTGTTACAGGGCAGTTAGCAATCAGCCAGAACTATCTAAAGCACCTGTTTGGGGGTTCCAGGAGACCAGAAGAGCATCCTGCAACATCCTTGAAAGACTGGAAGGAGGAGACTTCCCATGTGCAGAGAAGATTCGTGAGTAGAGCACTCCACACCGCAGAGGCTGGTGCCCATCCTACACAGGTGGTACAAGGCACCTGGGGAGCTATTCTGTGGCCGGAATTGTAAGTTCCACATCCCAGAAACAGGAGAAATAGACGGTTGGGCACTAACTTCAGCTACTTATTAGTAAATTCAGCGGGCTGAAATATAATTCTAAGAACAGGTAAAGTTTGAACCTGTCCAAGTCAGAAAGAAGCTATTAGCTGCCATTTTGACAATTATAGTTGGAGCCTTCAGCACTCCTCTCTCAGTACTTTGTAGAAAAAAGTAGAGAAAACCAGTAAGGATATAGAAGAAGGGAAAAGAAATACTATCAATCAAGGTGACTGTAATAGCTAGCCAAAGGGGTGGGGATGCATAATACCAGAAATTCATTGGCTTTTATAAAGGGTATTTATTTGGGGTAGAAGCTTACAGTCACAAGGCCTGAAAAGGTCCAATTCAAAGTTACTTCCTCACCCAACATCTGTTGCCACGTGTTGAAATGAGATGGTGGGCAATATCTGCGAGGGTTCAGCCTTCCTTCTTCCCTTTTAAGGCTTCTTCGTGGGTCCAACTTCTCCCAATCTCAACTGTAGCCTAGCATAAGGCTCATCTCTCTTCCCTGAGGTCGTTTCTTTCTGGGATTTCTTAGCTGTTCAGGGATCTGGTCACTTCAGCTGCAAACTATCGGGGGAACGGCCCCGCTCTCTCCCCAGGGATCCAGCATCAAAACTAAAACTCTCTCCTCTGCTGTGTTGTTTTCTCTGTGAGTCCCCACCCACCAAGGGGGAGGGGACTCAGCATCCTAATGATGTGGCCAAATCAAAGCCCTAATCATAATTTAATCAAGTAAAACTGAAACCTCTGAATTGAATACAATGTAATATGCCCAGAGGAACAGACCAGTTTACGAACACAATCCAATATCTATTTTTGGAATTCATAAACAATGCCAAACTGCCAGAGTGACTTAATTAACAATTATAAAGCACTCTATGCATGAACACCAGAATGCACAATTCTTACCAAGTTCACAGAGAACAGTGAGCAATATCAATTTTTTACTTGGCAATTAAGAAATCTCAATAGGCTTAGAGTAATGAGTATGGTTTCTAACCACAATAGTATTATACTAGATATCAAGAACAGGATGATATCTGGGAAATCCCCAAATATTTGGAAATTAAGAAGTAAATAATCCAATGGACAAAGAAGAAATAAGAAGTGAAATTAGTGAACATTTTGAACTGAATGAAAATGAAAATCCAATATATGAAATTTTTTGAGGATCCAGCTAATGCACACCAATATGGAAAATGATGGCTTTAAAACCTTATATTAGGGGGAAAAAAGTTCATAAACAATGACATAACCTTCTTGCTTAAGAAGCTAAAAATAGAAGAGCAAATCATAGTCAAAATAAGTAGAAAGAAGAAAGTAATGAAGATAAGAGCAAAAATTAAAGAGAAAGGAGAGAGATGAATTTAAGAAAAGAAATGAAAGCACCAGAAATAGTAACTAAGAATGATATAAGATTTTTTTTCTTATTTAAATATGTTTAAATATAATTGGATGAGTAAACAAAAATAATAATAAATGTTCTGTAGGGTTTTTAACACATGTAGAAGTAAAATATATTTAAAAAAAAAGAAGTAAAATATATTGCAGAAATAGCACAGTTGTTGGGAGGGAAGAAATGGAATTTTACTAGTGCAAGGTTATACATTAGGAATAATACATGAAGTGGTTCAATATTACTTGATGTTAGATTTTGATATTTTAAAGATGAGCATTATAACCCTAAGGCTACTGCCAAATAATAATCAAACTGTTATAGGTAATAAGCCAATGAAGGGATAAAATAGAATCATGGAAAATATCCCAAAGAAGACAGAAAAAGATGAATATGAAAACAAAGAAGAGATAGGACAAAGAGAAAGCAAGTAATCAATTGGCGGATTTAAACGTAATCATATCCATATCAAATGACTGTAAATAGTCTAAACATACCAATTATGAGGCAGAGATTGTCAGGTTGGATAAAGAGTAAGATTCAACTTTATGCTGCCTACAAAGAAAACTCACTGTAACTATAAAGACACAGAGATGTTAAAAGTACAAGAACAGAAAATAGAAAGCCATGTTAACACTAAGCAAAAGAAACATGGGACTTTCTTTAAAGAAAAATAGAATAATTACATTAATATTACATAATGTAGATTTCAGAGCAAAAAAGTACTATCTTGAATAAAGAAGGCCATTTCATAATGACAATGAGGTCAATTCATTAGGAGAATATAATAACCCTAAATGTTTATGCACCTATTAACAGAATTTCAAAAACATATGAAGCAAACACAACAATGGAAGACAGCCCCTGAAAAAACCATCCCAGTGATTCAGCAAATATAAGGGCAAATTTCAGAACTCTAGAGGAAGATAGAGACTAAAGAAGGACTCCACAAATGCTGAATTGAAGAAAGAGAAAAATATCAGCTTTTGTCACCTACTACTTTCTGTTTGTGAATAAAAATCCAGAGGAAGACAGTTGTCAGCTGAGTTAGTTACAGCACAACCACAGGAGTTAGTGACCTTCAAAGCTGTGGGTGTAGACTTCAACCAGGAAGATTGGGCCCTACTAGACACATCCCAGAGAAGGCTTTTCAGAGATGTGATGCTGGAGAATATCAATAATCTTCTCTCAGTGGGGAGGAATTGTGCCTTTAAAAATCAAGAAATGATGGAAATGATATTCATCCAACCTATCTGCAGGAAAGGCACTTATAACATCTTGTCATTGCAGAGATCCCACACTGGGAAGAATTTCTTTAAATGTAATTACTTGAAAGAAGATTCCACTCACAGATCCATAGAGACTCAATTATGTGTCATTAATACACATGACAAAGAAACCATATTTCAGGAAACCACTTGCAAAAGTCCTCAGTGACCATTCATCTTTTAATTAACATGAGCAGATTTACACTAAGGGTAAATAATATGATTTTCCCACCAAAGTGCTAAAGCCTTTAGGAAAATCTCTGTCCTCAGACAATGAACTAGAACTCACATTGCAGAGAAATGCTATGAATGTCATCTATGTGGGAAAGCCTGCAGTTGATATGCTCATCTTAGAGAGCATGAGAGAAATCACACTGGAGTGAAACTCTATGAATGTAATCGATGTGGGAAAGCTTTCAGTGGAAGTTCTTCTCTTACAAAAATAGGAAAGAACTCACTCTGGAAAGAAGCAATATAAATTTCATCTATATGGAAAAGCCTACAGTCAATCTTCTCACCTTAGAATACTGGAGAGAACTCACGTTTGAGAGTAACCCCAGGAATGTCATATATGTGAGAAGGCTTTCACTCATAGTACTGCCCTCAGGAAACATGAGAGAATGCACCCTGGACAGAAGCCATGAAAATACCATCTATATGGGAAAACCTTAATTTTTTTAACCTTGGACAACATGAGATTACTCAAACTGGAGATTTCTATGAATGACATCAATGTGAGAGAGCCATCACTCGCTATTCTGACCTTAGTTGAAATGAGCAAATTCTCACTCTAAAGGATTTGAATATGGAAGAGAATTCAGTCATAAATTTAAAGCTTAAACACACCAGATAGGAAGAATGCTGAGAATGGGTACTAATGCTTAATGTATATTGAATTTTTAATATGCTTGATTGCAAAAGTGTGGAAATGGATAGAGTTGATGGTAACACATTATATTGAGTATGACTAACACTACTGATTTATAAATGTGATTGTGGCTGAAAGGGGTAGTCTACGGAGGTAAATGTCAATTGAAAGTAAGCTAGAGGATAATCTAGGGACTGTGTAACAGTCCTTGTGACCTTGTGGACACACTATTCTATGAGAGCTGTGCCACCCAGTTACTGTCCTGTCCAGTCTGCAGATTGCACGTAGAACATGATCAGCTCATCTATCCTCAAATCCACACCAGTCTTCTCAATCTAACTGGAATATAATCTTTTGGACATGTATGTGAAACACCATGATTCCACAAACTGCAAACTTATAATCTATATAAACAATAGATCATGGAGAAAATGATTAATCCAAACTCATCTGACCTGCAAAAATTGGGGGAGGGGGTTGGGGAGAGAAGAAAGGAGAAAAAGAGTACGACTCCTCACTACAACATATGCCATGCCTCGAACCGACAATTTCAGAGGTGGCAACCAAGAAGAGCTCTGGGACACAAACACATTCCTTGAACCTTTGCTTTATTTATCAAGTAAAGGAACAGTAAGTTAATCTATGATGTCAGTTCAGTGGTAACACAGCCAACATGTGGGTACCTTTTATGAAATTAGGTTGTAAGTCTGTTTCTGATATCCTGAGGTGAGTTTCCTTCCTGCAGCAGATTTCATAAAAATTCATTTTAGGAATTTATGTGTTTTGTTTTGTTTTTTGTAATGTGATGAAACTATGAACATTTTTACACCAAATTTTTCCTGAAAAATAAACCCACATTCAGAAAAAAGACAAAAGTATATATATGAAGCATTTGCCAAAAGATGGAAACAACCCAAATGTCCATCAACTAATGAACGGATAAACAAATTTGGTATATACATATGATGGAATACTATGCTGCAGTAAGAAGAAATGAAATTGAGACAGATATCACAGCATGAATGAAACTTGAGGATATTATGCTTAGTAAAATAGGCCAGACAAGAGTAGACAAATATGGTATGGTCGCACTATGTTATCTAAATACAAAGAATAAACACATGGAGTTAAAAATCTAGAGTCTCAGTTACTAGGAGATTGGATGAGTGCTGAGAATGGGTAGTGATGCTTAATGTATATAGAATTTTTAATATGCTTGATTGCAAAAGTGTGGAAATGGATAGAGTTGATGGTAACATTATATTATAGTATAACTAACACTACTGATTTATAAATGTGATTGTGGATGAAAGGGGTAGTCTAGGGAGGAAATGTCAATTGAAAGTAAGCTAGAGAATAATCTAGGGACCGTCTAACAGACTGAACTTGGTGGTGGACGAGGATTGTGGTTAATAGTACAACTACAAGAATGTTCTATGAACAAGAGCAAATGTATGTCACTATTACAAAGTGGTAAGAATATGGTAATACATAGGAAAAACAGAATTAATGTAACTCATAGACTATAGTTAACAGTAATATTGTACTATTCTTGCATCAGTGACAACTAAGGTACTACATCAATGCTAAGGTTCAATAATGTGGAGATTTTTTCTATAGGACTAAGGAAAATGTAAAATTCACTGAGGCAATGACAGCACAACTCTGTGATGAAACTGAGAACGACTGAGTATACACTTTGGATGGCTTGTACAAGGCATGGGGCTGTATAACACAGTGAACCATGTGGTGGATGATGGACTGTGGTTAACAGTACAAATATGAGAACGTTTTTCTCATGAACTTTAACAAATGTACAATAATAACACATGGTGTTAATAATAGAGGGGGTTATGGAAAAAATACATCAAATGTAAGCTATGGACCATAGTTAGCAGTAATATTTGGATGACAGTCTTTCATAATCTGTAACAAACATTCCACAAAAATGCAAGGTATTGGTGGAGTGGTGAGATATGGGAATTCCACTCATTTTGTAAGCTCACAACTTCTCTAATAAAATTTTTTTTAAATATATGTTTTTGTTTATTATTATTATTGGAATAATGAAAATGCTCTGGGAATGATTGGAATGATGAATGCACAAATATGTGATTACACAAAATATCATTGATTGCACTCTTTAGATGGGTTTATGCTTTATTAATACGTATCAATAAAATTGATTTGTTTTAAAAATTAATTTTAATTACTTTCACTGCTGAGGCAGTAACATCTGTAATAGTTAATAAAATTCTTAAAGCAATACTTTAAAAAACATATACATGAAGCAAAAATTCACAGAATTTAAGGGCAAAATACAAAAATTCACAAAAATAGAGATTTCAATATTCCTCTAGCAATAATAGAATGAGTGGGCAGAAAATCACTAAGATCAACCAAATTGTTCTGACATATATAGAATGCCTCTTATTAAGTACACAGAGAACATTTACCAAAATAGATTATATATAGCTAAAAAAACAAATCTTAGTAAATTTAAAATGACCCAAGACGTAAAAATTAGGTTCTGTGGCCACAGTGGAATTAAACTATTAATTAATAAAGAACACATATCTGGAAACTTTGCAAATAATTGGAAACTAAATAAACACAATTCCAAATTATTCATCACACAAAGAAGAAATCAAAAGAAAATTCATAAAATAAATTTAACTAAATTCAAACAAACAAAAAAAATTCGTGGAAAGCCACTAAAGCATTACTTAAGAGAAAATTTATACAATGAAATGTTTATATTAGAAAAAAAGAAAACTCTTAAAACAATGTCAGCTATCTCCTAAAGAATCTAGAAAAGAAAGAGCAAATTAAACCAAAACTATGCAAAAGATAGGAAATAATAAAAATCAGAGTGGAAATCAAGGAACAAGGAAAAAACAATGGAGAGAATTTTACAGATAAATAAAACTGACTAAATGCTAGCTGAATTGATTAGTTAAAAAAAAAAAAGACACAAATGATAAATATCAGAATGAGAGAGGTGGCATTGTTTAAATTATATATTTAAATTATAAAATAATATTCTGAGAAACTATTTTCTAATAAATTCGACAACAAAAAAGACAAAATTATTGAAAGACACAAACTACCAAAGTGTGATCAAAAAGAAACAATCTTAATAGCCTAAGAACTATTTAAGACATTGAGTTAGTAGTTAAAATTGTTCCCACTAAGAAAGTATTGGGCTTAGAGGATTTACTGGTGACCAATTCCAAACAGTTAAGGAAAAAATAGCACCACATTTATGCGAGCTCTATCAGAAATTGAATATAAGGGAAACTTCCCAACTCAGTCTATGAATCCAGCATTTACCCTGCTAGTAAAACCAGAAAACGACATTACAGAAAAAAGAAACCTATAAACTAGTACCTACTATAAACATAGATACAAAATTCTTAACCAGCTTTTAGCAAATTGAAACCAATAACATGTGAAAAAGAATCAAACATCATCGTCAGTTGTGGTTTATCCCACCACATCATGGTCAATCGCGGTTTATTCCACACATGCAAATTTGGTTTAAAATTTGAAAGGGAATCAACATAATTCATCATATTAACAAACTGAAAAATGGGAACCATAGGCTCATTTCATAGATTGGTTTATGAAATATGGCCTGAAAGGCTGGATCATTGTTTACTTAGATCCTAAAGAAGGTAAAACTCAGCAGCATCACTGGTCTCCTTGTAATGTAGAAGGTCACTGAGCAAGCTGTGCAGCACTCTTAAGAGATCTAGGTCTTGGGTAGACTAGATAGCTGGGTAACAAGAGTGTTTTCTCTGCCAAATGCAAAAGCTGGGCACTTAATTTGAAAAAGAAGGTTAAAATTAGTATTTCTTTATTTTATACCTATACATTCCAGGAGAATCAAATGGAAGTTGATAGCTTTCATAAAAGTTATATAAAAGAAGTTGGATAGAAGTTTAAATTCACAAAATTAATAGCATGAATTCCATTAAGAGACTTTGAAATATATTAATTTGACCTCAATTGCAAATAATTATTGAAATAGCTTCCAAAATAGCAGTTCTTTTATATTAATTACATAATATATGACTTATTCTATATTAATAAATTCAATGTGAGAAAATTGGGAATTGTAATAGGTTAATAGGGAGAAGCATTTATTCAGTGGGGCTTCAGTTCCTCCAAGCCCACCACATAGGAGTGAGAGTATTTCTATTAGTATGTAAGGCCAGTGAAGCTGCTTCTTTTCCTTCTCCAAGACTAATAGTGCTTTGGACTTCTGCTGCAGCACACCAGGTTTTCCTCTTCTTGAAACCCTTTCTTGAGAGCTAAGACATCCATTAATTCTGGGGGAAAAAGTGTAATTTCCCTCTTGTTAGTTATATGAATTTGAAAAAGAAAAGCAATTTTAAATAGAATATAAATATGTTCTAAGGCAACGTAGAGGACAGAAGTCACAAGGACAGAAGTCTTGGAGCAGGAGAAAAAAATCCCTGAACCAGGGAAGGAGAGGCCGCATTCATTCCTTCTTCTCTTTCTTACTTTTTTCAGCATTCATTCTTGCCTATGAACTTGCATAGTGTATCTGCTGAGCCACAGAGGGAGGACCTTTAATTAGGAAGATGTTTTATGTGGGAGGAAGAAAGCACTTAGCATCCCTGGAGCACAGGAGATGCAGAGTTCCTAGTGTGACTGCAAAATCACCAGAGGTAAAGATTTATCAAAGAGACTAGGAGCCCCACCAGAGAATTCTCCCTTGGGGCATGAAAGCTATATTGTCTATCTTTGAATTTAGAGGAAAAAACACCCTAAATCATTCCTGCATGAGGAATTTTCAAACCCAGAGTTATTTATTCTGGAAATCACTTTTGGCTGAATAAAATATATATTCATAGAAAAAGATGGGTCATCATATGCAGAAATGACTAAAATAGGTGAATTTGGAAAAAATTTCTGAGTTTTTATCATAATGTTTCACTCCTCATCCATGAGGACCCTGGAGCCAAGGCAGTATCTCCTGAGACATCAAACCAATTTTAATTCTGCTATTTAAAAAGAGCTTACTTCTCTAGCTCATTCTTCTTGTAGTTTCATCTTTGTAACACAAAAGAATCAACTACTCATCAAAGACTGAGTTTCTTTAAACTGTGAATTTTACCTTATAATTCAAACACCTACTTTAAAAATTGGTAAGTAGTAAAAATTGGCAATATCTCAGCATTTTTCATTATTGTGCACATTTGGTTGACTACAATGTATTTATGGTCATAGTTAGTTTTTCTTTATTCTTCTTGAGCTTTGGCTTTAGATCACCTTACATGTACTCAAAATGCTATAAGACCACAAGTCAATAAAATAATTTCTCCATAAACCTACTAAGCATTAAAACTCAGAGTTGGAACCAATGGAAACATGCCATTATCCTCAGAGACTCAAAGGTGGAAATGTGCTGCTGATGTGATCCTGTAGGGCAGAGGCATCTTAGAAATCAGTGAAGAAATGCTCCCTTTCTGTCAGAGATTTCCAGTTCTCCAACCAGAGTTTTCTTCATTTCTTCATGCCTTTCTGTTGTTTTTCTCTTTGAATACATAATGTGAAGGTCATCCAGTCCACTAAAAAAGAAAAAAGGAAATAACTTTAAGTCTGAGCTTGTGAACAATAAAAATCCCAGAAACAATTAAAAATTATTTCATACACCATATTTTTCTCTATTTTTAGAAGTACATTTTTGTTTGCTTTATAACAAGTACAAATATCTGTTCTTAGAGATACAGTCTAATCCTCTTTAAGCAGTTCCAATTACTCATGGGTGTCTGAAAATATATAATGAGGTGATTTGATCATGATTTAGAGGGAGGATGATTGCTTAAAATCCTTGATAAAGACATAATAAAAATTAAAAATAGAAATAAGCATAGGAGAAAGGACTGAAGTAAGTGATGGTTACTCTACCCATTATGACATTAATTTGGTATCAGATTTCAAATATGACCAGGGAGTATGGTCCAGGGTAGGACAGAGGAATGGACAGCAGGCAATGCTCAAGGATTGCTGGACCATTCCTGGAACCCTGCCGGGACAACTCTGCTGCTGAGGAAAGAGCTTTAGGAAGGTCATTTTTCTGAGCCATCCAGGTTGAAGATTTCTTTAGTAATTTATATTTATAGTGAATAATTCTCTGGTGATCAAAAAGACATTAGGTATGTTTGAAAGTGTATGTTTGCATGTCTATATGTGAGTGTGCCAAAGAGAAAAAGAGAGAATGGCTTGTAAAAAGGCTCCCCACCTTCTGCCCAATTGCTACTTTGTGTATATCTTTTCTAACTCTACAGAAAACAGAGTAAAAAATTACTCCTCTTCCGTCTCTGGCTGGTTTTATTTCATACTGAAATAAGGAAGCCATCATGCCTTTTAAAAGACCCACGTTCATGCAAGAGCACTATGTAAACCCTAAAACACAATTTAACGCCTGTGTTTGCCATCAAAGAAAATGTGCTTGCACGCTTCATATGAAGGATTTTCCCAGCAAACGCTAGATTTGTTTTCCTACCTGGAGAGATAGAGTCCATCAGGGGAAGAAATGAGGAATGTGAGCCTCATAACCACGTTGGTCCTCACGGGCACTCCCCACGACCCCACCCTGGACACCGCCCTCTTGGGCACCTTCCTGGTGGTCTACCTGCTCACTGTGGTGGGGAACCTGCTCATCCTGATCGTCATCAGCGTGGAGTCCC
Organism: Cabassous unicinctus; assembly: GCA_029593785.1. Classification (NCBI taxonomy): domain Eukaryota; kingdom Metazoa; phylum Chordata; class Mammalia; order Cingulata; family Chlamyphoridae; genus Cabassous; species Cabassous unicinctus. The sequence goes on from JAQZBX010012473.1 coordinate 25,634, forward strand.
ACCTACACACCCCCATGTACTTCTTCCTGGCCAACCTGTCCTTCATTGACATGTGGCTCTCCACTGTCACTGTGCCCAAAATGCTGATGACCTTCACCTCTCCAGAAGGCAGGGCCATCTCTTTCCGCAGCTGCGCGGCCCAGCTCTATTCCTTCCACTTCCTGGGGAGCACCGAGTGTCTCCTCTACACGGTCATGTCCTACGACCGCTACCTGGCCATCAGCCACCCGCTCAGGCACGCAGGCCTGATGAGTGGGAGAACGTGTGTCGCCCTGGCCGCCGGCACTTGGCTCAGTGGCTCCCTGCACTCTGCTGTCCAGACGGCCTTGACTTTCCGCTTGCCTTACTGTGGGCCCAGCCAGGTCCAGCACTATTTCTGCGACGCTCCGCCCCTCCTCAAGCTGCCTGTGCAGACACCTCGGCCAACGAGATGGTGGTCTTTGTCAGCATGGGGGTGGTGGCCTCGGGCTGCTTTCTCCTGATCGCGCTGTCCTATGTGTCCATTGTCTGCTCCATCCTGAAGATCCGCACCTCAGAGGGGAGACTCAGCCTTTCAGACCTGCGCCTCCCACTGCATCGTGGTCCTGTGCTTCTTTGGTTCCTGTGATTTCATTTACTTGAGGCCAGGCTCAAAGGATGCTGTGGATGGGGTTGTGGCCGTTTTCTACACTGTACTGACACCTCTTCTGAACCCTGTTGTGTACACCCTGAGGAACAAGGAAGTGCAGAAGGCTCTGCTCAAGATGAAAAGTGGATTAATATTCACCCAGAGTAAATAGTCAAGATAAGCCAGATAAGAATAACTCCTTTTAATTATAACCAAATTATATCACCCACATGAACTTTGTACTTATAAGGAGCTATTCCATTATCCAATGTTATTTTTTAAAATTTTATTAGAGAAGTTGTAGGCTTACAGAAGCATCATGCATAAAATACAGAGTTCCCATTTACCACCCTATTACTAATCTCTTGGATTAATATGGAACACATGTTGCAATTGATAAAAGAACATTTTATAAATGAAATATTAACTATATGGTTTACCTTAAGGTTCATAATTTGTGTTGTACAGTCCTATCAATTTTTTAAAATTTATTCTAGTAACATATATACAGTCCAAAATTTCTCTTTTTAACCACATTCAAATATATATTTCAGTGCTGTTACTTATGTTCACAATGTCACGTGACCGTCACCACCATCCATTACCAAAACATTTCCGTCTTCCCTAATTGAACCTTTGTACAATTTAAACATCCCATTTCCTACCCCCACCCTGGCTCCTGGTAAACTATATTCCAGTTTCTGACTCTATGATTTTGCTTCTTCTAATTGTTTAATATTCATAGATCATATAATGTCTGTCCTTTTCTGTCTGGCTTATTTCACTCAACATGATGTCTTCAAGGTTCATCCAAGTTGTTTCTTGTATCAGAACTTTTCCTTTTTACAGAAGAATATTCTAATGTGTGTCTATACCATATTTTGCTTATCTGTTTATCAACTGATGGACATGTGGGTTGTTTCCATCTTTTGGCAATTGTGAACAATGGTGCTAGAAACATCAGTGTGTAAATAGCTGTTCAAGTTCCTGCTTTCAATTCTTTGGGGGTATCTACTTAGAAGTGGGATTGCTGGGTCATCTGGTAATTCTGTTCTTGGAAATTCTTTACTTAACTTCTAAGGAACTGCCAAACTCTCTTCCACAGCATTACATTCCCACTAACAATGATTGAGTGTTCCTATTTCTCCACATCTTCTACAACATTTGTAAATTTTGGGTTTTATTTATAATCAAATTAAATCACCACAATGAATGTTATACTCTGAAGGAGCATTTCAATTACCCAATATTAATTTTAATGGAAAAATTGATGAAATTTTAATTGTTTCCTTTACAATGCCTATCAGAATCCCAATAAAAGCATCCATTTAAATAGTGACAATCTAAGATGAAGGTTAATAGTCTAATCTTTCTTTATGTTCTACCAAGTAAATCACTAGAGAAATAAGTTTATTAGTTTTACTCACTATATAAATATAATCAAAAATTGCTATCCACTTTATTTTGTGCAATTACAAAGAATTATAAAAAGCACTTTATTTTTAAAAATACCTATATCAAAAAAGTCATATAATATTCACAATCTATTATGAAAGTATCTGTAGGCAGAAATTTTATGTTAGAAAGGACTAGATAGAAAATATACTTGAGTCTCAAGGAAAATGGTTTTATTTGATTTATAACATAACAAAATACTGTATAACCTCTCATTTACTCTTTACTTTGATTTTCAAGGTTTTCCAAAATAAAGTTCTGTACATAAATGGACTGTATACACTGTTTTAGTCAATGATATAACTATTTCCACATTCCTTCTGTATTATAGAGCTTCTTGTTTCTAATCCTAAATGCAAAGCTCTTATTTTCAGCAACTTTAAAATTATTTTTGTAAGTAAACAAGGGACAAATGTTAGATATAAAAAAATAAGCAAATAACACTAGAGACAAAAATATACAATAATAAATTTTTGAGGATATTTTCCATTTTTAGAACAAGGTCCTAGTGAGTACTTCCCATGTGATTGCACTGTGACTGGCTGTCATAACTTTGCAATTCACATGTGTTTGATTTAAAGTATAAAATGGACCTTGGACACCATCTACTATATAGTAGGATATCATGTTGGTTGCTTCCTGGAGGGTAAGACTTTTGCCATGAACCTCACAAGCGTTCATACAAATGTATCTACATATTGAAAGTGTAAATTAATTTCTCTCAAAATAAATGTTACATTTAAATTCCAAATGTATCTGTTAATACAAAAAAATGCCACCTATGCCTTCCATACTAGGAGAGGAGGGGGAAAAAAAGCATTGCTGCTAGAACTGAAAAGGCTTCTCAATCTCCTTAGACTTGCAGCAGCTGCATTTCAGAGATGCTTTAGCAAGAACGTCCCTTCTGTGCTACCTTGCCATATCTTGCACTACATGAGCTGGAGCTCTGCTGAGAATAAAATCATACTACCTGTGAAGGCATGACCTACACAAACTGTGAAACACTCGTCCATATAAGAGGTTAATTGTTGGTGTTCAACCTTATGAACCAAACTAGTATGGGTCCATTATGTAAACCAGCTCATTTTACAAAGGAGAAAACTGAGAGACAGAAAGACCAAAATTATTTACTCATTGGGTTCACTTGAATTTTTCCAATTAGAAAAATCACAATTAGACAAAATATTATGAGATATTTATCATATTTTAAAGCACATGATAAACAAAAGATACACAAATAGAACAAAGTCTGAATTCACAGAGTTTGTGGTCTGGTTGTAGAGAAAGATGAAAGTAGCACTGTACATTGTGATAAATGTAATTGGTGCCCTAGGAGAGAGCCATTATTAGATTTAACCTGAAAATAGATTGGAAGATTCAAAATACTATAAACATGTGTATTGTAAAAACATTGAAAGTTTTCAATTTTTAAGAAAATATATAAGGTAAATATTATTTTTCAATTAAAATAATTATAGATTCACATAAATTTGTAAGAAGTAATACAAAGAGATCCTTTGTGTACCTTACCCAGTTTCCCCCAATAGTAACATTTTGCAAAATTATACTATATCACAGCCAGCATATTGACATTGATACAATCCATAGATCTTATTCTGACTTCCCCAATTTTACTTATATTCCTGTGTGTATGTTGCAAGTTGGAGGGAGAAGGGGAACAGGCTGTGAGGTGCATATGTGTGTGTATTAAGTTCTGTATAAATTTAACACCTCTGTAGGTTATGTATTTAGCATCACAGTCAACATATAGAACAGTTCCACAACATAAGGATCTCTTGTGTAATGCTTCTCTTTCTTTTAACTACTATGAAAACCGCTGCAAAAAACTGACAAATATTAGATAAACCAAGTTTTAGAAAATTTGTTCGTTTTTTGTGCTTATTTTTGTGTTTTTTTTTGTTTGTTTACATGTTTTACATTTTCTTTTTTCCCTGTCAATTCAATTTTACAACATGAATTCACTCATTTATCCATTCAATAAATAAATATGTGCTGAGTGACTATTGCAGGCTATGCAATATTAATGCAAAAATTAAACAGATATTGATCTTAATTTCAAGGAACTAATCATTCCCACATAAAAGAAACATGGGAAAGGTGCATAAGAAGAGGAATTAGAAAAATTAGGCAAATCATTAAGGAGTTTGTCTACATCTCTAGGAAGAAGAGTTTTAATCTTGCAAGTCTGGGAGAATTATTAATTGAATGACAAATAGTAACAAATTGTATGAGAAGCTAAAGTTGACAGAGAAGTTAAGTAAGCTTTAGAACATTTAGGCAATTGTGCTACAGCTCAGCAAAATAAAAAAATGTGATAGCGGTATGCTCTTGGGGTAGAATGAAAAGTCTAACTTTGGAAAAGTTTGGAATCAGTACCTGTGGAAGTTTCAGGTAAAATTACTTGTTTGGCAGTGTAGTTTAGGCCACGAGGCAGCTGAAGACTATAAAGTTAAGCAAGCAAAAGGGCTTATCACTACTTACTAGCTCTGTGCTAGCTGTTAAACATCTATTTCCTAAACAGGGAGAAGGAACTTCTGCTATTCAGTGAGTAGCAAAAAGAAGGTCCAGATCAAAAAGGAGAAACCAGCACCCTTCTTATACTTTCTAAATAAGCCCAAGGACGGTAGCATTCAGGAGATGTAAACAAATCTGCTCTGAACTTTTTTTTAAAGGATTATTTCTCACAATGACACACAAAGTCTATAAGAAGATTGTAAATTTAAAGAGGCCCAGAGATAGCACTTATAAAAGAAGCTTCTCCTCAGTGATGTGGTCCAAGGAGAAATCCCAAGTAATAACAGGATCAATACTATTGCTCTTCCAGTTTCCTAATGACTTAAAACCACTCCACCAGGAGATGAGAAGTAAATAGCATCAAGGAGACATCTGAAAGGGACTAGAAGGAAATGAGGTGCCAGAAGCATTAATTTTAATAAGAAAGAGGCAGATAGAGGGTTTGGGGGATGAAGGTATGCAGAGTAGGCACAGAAACATAATTTCTCTGTATAAAGAAATGGGAAGGAAAGGTGTGATGGATTTATCTTACTAATGAAAAGAAATGTTGTGTACTGATTTTATGTATTACATTAATGGTAGGTAAATAGTTTAAGAGGTAAGTAGGAGGTAACTTAAGAGGTAAGTTTCTGAAGCAAAACTTAAGGATAGACTCAAAATACAAAATTATAGGCTTAAATGCTTATATTATAAAATAAGAGATTTAAATTCAGTGATCTAAACTGCAGTCTTAAGAAGTTAAAAAAAGAGAAAATTACACTCAAAATAAACAGATTGAAGGAAATACTACAGTTAAGAGCAGACTCAGTAAAATAGAAAACAGCACAACCATAGACAAAGTCAAACTATACACTAGTTCATTGAAGCAATCAATAAATGGATAAACCTCTATCCAGAATGGTCAAGGAAAAAAGATGGAAGACTACCAATATCAGAAGTAACAGATGCCATAGACATTGAAAAGACATTAAAAGACTATTACAGACAATTTTATACAAATAAAATTGACAATTTAGATGAAATAGGCAAATTTATTGAAAGATACAAATTACAAAAAGTGACTCAAGAAAATAAAAACATCTGAATAGCCATAGAGTAATTTTAAAATCAAGATAACAATTGAAAACTTTCCAAACAAACAACAAATAAGAACAAAAATCCCAGAAACAGATAATTTTTCTGTTGTGTTCTAGAAAACATTTAAAGAATAAATAATGGGAAACTCTTACAAAGTCTTTCAAGAAGACATAACAGAAAAAGATAACACACAAAAAGACAGAATGATATCTCCTCATGAATATAGATATAAAAATCCTTAGTAAAATATTAATAAATTCTAACAGTACATGAAAAGTATAATATACCAATACCAATATTTCTTGGCCCTGGAGATCAAGGTTGGGTTTATATTCAAAAAGTAAATAGATTTTACCATATTAAGAGAATAAAAAGAAATGCCATATCATAAACTGTATGCAGAAAAACATTAGTAAAAGTTTAACATCTATTCTTGATAATATTCACAGAATATCAAAAAGAGAGAGAAACTTCCTCAGTCTTTGAAAGGACATCTACAAACAAAACCTACAGCAAATACCATACTTAATAGTTGCTTCCCCTTAATGTCAGGAAAAAAGACAAGAGAATGTCCATTCTTACCATTTTTACTGAAGATTGTACTTGAGATTTTCCAGCCAATACAATAATGCAAGAAAAAGAAATGAAAGACATGAAAATGGGAAGAAAACACATTTGTGTTTATTCATAACAGAAATATTCCTTAATTTAGAAAATCTTAAGGAAACTAAATAAAAGTTACTAGATCTAATAGGTGCATTTAACAAAGCCATGGGATACTAGAGGTATATTTAAAAAATCAATTGTACTTCTCTATGACATCTACAAATTAGAAAATGCAATAAAAATATTTCCAATGGCCAAAACGAAACACAAAATGCTAAGGAATAAATTGAACAAAATAAATGGAATGTCTGTGCACTGCAAATAACAAGACATATACTGTGCCCCAAATTTTCCTCCTTTTGTAATTAAAAAACTCAAAATACAGACTGGTTTGGCTGGAAAATGTGAATTTGGGACAAACCCAAACTTGATATTATTCATACTCTACATATGGATTATTCCAAGTTGGAGCAGGCCTTTGTTATTTGTACACCTAATTTTCTTTATCTTCAGAGGGTGAATCACTTCACTACATAATCTGAATCAGATGCCATGTGGGTTCCTGTGACACCTTATTTATAATTTTCTGACAGTCTAAAATCCATCAGTTTACTTGTGTTTGCCATTAGATTCTGAGTTCATGAAACACAAAGCTGTCTTGAAGAGCTACATCTTTCATGTCTGAAATAGAGTAACCACTTAATTAAAATTGTTGAATGAAATATTGCATTGACTAGTTAATTGAGAAAGCAAGACTGAACTGATGAATGAGTGTCAGCATTGGGATCATTAAAAAGTCACGCTGTTCATTCAATAGTTAAGCGGGAATTTTCTTGTTTAGTCTATTTACTTCTGGTAAGTTAAGATCATTTCAACTATTAGTTAAATCAGACATATTATGAAAATAACCATAAAATATTTTAGAAATATAATAACAGGGGAGTGACCCTAGTAATAATGAGCCTTTGTGGATAATCTCAGTTCAGTTCTCCAGAGCTGCCATTTTGAGGAGAAATCCAAGAAAATAGATCAAAATGTGATACAAAGTGATAAAAAAGTTGCCCAGATTTCATAATTCCCTTTATGGAATGCAAACATCACTTCTGATTTATTTTATTATTCTTGATTTTCTCCCTTGGACAGCAGTGCTCAAATATAATACTGATACCACAAAGAATTTACAAAATTAGGTTGTGAAAATTAATAGTTGATAATGTCTGTAATGATTCGTTATTAAAGTATTACAATTACTCATCATTTCTCTATATTTTCCAGAGGTTTTACTAATGTTTCATGCCATCCTGTCTCCCTCATATTCCTCTATTTATCTCTTATCCTTTTTTCAATTCCATGAAGAAGAAATGCTTTAGGAAGGATTTTGAGCAGACCCTTGGAACGTCAGATCTCTCTTTTGGGGGACAGTGATGGCACATAAGGAAAGGGACAAATAATGGAGCTAGAGATGAGAAAAACAGTTTTGATTTAGACATGCAGAATTTGACACAATAGCTTCATCTCCAGCTGTGAGGATCTAGCAAATTAAAATTATTATAGGCTGGAACCAAGGAGGTGGGAACTTCCTGGAAAGATGGGAAAGTCATCCATGTAGGTGGGACATTTTAATTATGAGTGTGGATCAGAGGTTCAGTCCCTCAAAAAGTAAACTTATTTATGGGTAAGAAAAGGGCTCAGCAGCCTAGAGAAGAAGAGTCTAAAGAAAACAGACCAAGATTCCTAAAGGTGGATTGCTATAACGCTAAGACAGTATTTTTCCTTTAGGAGTCCACAGCTCACTACGGAGACACAAAAGTAAAGAGATAGGATGATGCAGTTTGATGAAATATGGAAGAGGGGACATGGGAGAGCCTCAGATTTATAATCTAACTCAGGTGGAGGTAAAGGTGTACATAAGGTGAATTCATCATCTTTGGAAAAATATAATTTATTAAAATACTAAATTTGCTTTAAGTATATAGAATATATATAACTACACAAAAATCTGACTTATTTCAATGATTATTGATATACATTAATCTTGTCCTGCTCCCCCAAAGGCATAGAAGTTTCCTGAAATTTTATTGATAGCAGTGTAGTACAGAGGTTAACGACATGGGCTTTTGTATCAGATAGTCTGGGATTAAACCTTGACCATATTTCTTCTAACTGTGTGACTCTGGGTAAATAAAGCAACCTTCCTCAGTTTTCTCATATCTTATAACAACAGTACGTGTTTAATAGGAATAGGCCTTCTAAAGTATCTCACTGATCACAAGTTTAATAAATGTTTACTGCTTTGCCCTCTGAATTACGATGGAGTGGTTAAGTTCAGTATGATTGCAATGCTACATGTATTTTAACTTTCTTGAAAATTAATAAATATGGGAATAGCTAATTTACTGAGTAGTGAATCAGAAGAAAAATTGCACTGTCAATAAAGATGCTAATTACTACAGTAATGTATTATCAGTGATTTAAAGAAAGCTTTATTTATGCATTTCAAAATTACTACTGAAATGCTGGAGAATACCATAAATAAATTGGAAAGGGATACATTTCAGAATCAGGCTATCTGACTACTAGTCCCAAGTTTTACTAAAAATCTTTATTAAAAATTTACTATGGTGCAAATGTGAAAATTCTCGCTGTCCTGATTTTATGATAATCAGGGTAGGCTAAACACTTGCTATATTAGAAACCATGCATGGGGCCCCAGACCTAGTTTTTCTCCCTAGGTCTTGCTTTTAGTATGCTGGTGATTAACTAAGCCTGATTTATCATATGACCTTCCTGTATGGGAAATGACTGTAACTCTAGGTATCTTTGGGGGACAGATGTGACTCAAGTGGTTGAGCGTCCTTCTCCCATATAGAGGGACCTGGGTTCAATCTCCAGGACCTCCTGGTAAAAATGAAAAAAAGAAAAATATAGAAGTCACACAGCCCACCAGGCCCTGTGCGTGGGTGAGCCGTCAGGCCTCATAAGTGGGTGAACCCCCCAGGCCCTGCGCGTCTGTGCGCCGCCAAGCCCCGCAAGCAGGTGTGCCGCCAGGCACTGTGAGCCTGTGAGCCCCAGGCTCGGCAAGCCACACAGCAAGATGATGACGTAACAGGAGAGTGACACAAGAAATACCCAAGATAAGAAGCGTCAAAAAACCCCAAACTAAGGTGACGCAGGCGGTAGGACGCCTATCTCCCACATCAGAGTTTCCAAGGATTGAATCCCAGTGAAGACAGGAGGAGAAAGATGAGAAGAGAGGGCAGGAAACGGACACAGAGAGTTGCCCAGTGACTGGACACAGAAACAGCAAAAACCGGGGGTGGGGGGTGGGTGTAAAATGGGTAAAAGTAAATAAAAAATTAAATTCTTTAAAAAAATGTATAGGGAGTAAGATAAGGACTATAGTTAGTAGTAATTATTCGACGATGCTCTTTCTTGTTAACAAATGTTTCACAACAATGCAAAGTATTTGTGGTGGGGTGATGTTTGGGAGCCCTACATGATGTCAAGCATGTTTGTTTTGTAAGTTCACAATGTTTACTGAACACTTATTGTTTAAGTATGATCATGTATGAATGATATACTTCAATAAATTGTTTTTTAAAATAAGAATTTACTATGAATCAGCATCACTCAATACATCTTAACTTCTATTAACTCATTAAATACCCACAATGGTATTTTGAGAGAGAATCTTTTACAGATGTGGAAGTTATGGTAGAGAGCACAAAATGATTTCTAAACTTATTTGAATCGGCATTTGTTTTCGTTTGCATACAATTCTAGCACTTCATCCATTACATGTGTTTGCCCACAAATGGCTAGGAAAGTATGCAGTTTTTACGGTATTATTGAGTAAGAGTTTTGTCTTTAGAATTTTGCCTTATAAGGCTTTATTTTTTTAACGTGTAAAATAAACATGTTGAAATGCCACAATGAGAAGTTAATTATATGTTCATTTTTCTATATTCTAAATAGAAAACATCAGTGGCTCCAGCCCATAAGGTGGGGCATCCCTGCCTCACAGCAGATTGTAGCTCGTTGCAGCTGAATTTCCAGAATCCTGAGGATGAGAGAAGGAGGTGTCTGCACTGCCTTGAGCAGCCACCAGCATCTACAGTAAAAGGATCCCAAATAGCACTTCTCTGAGCTGACGATGGGAATCTGGTCAAGTAGACAGGAAGTTCAAGGTCAGAGTGTGTGATGAAGACTTAGGGCATCTGCTCTTAATTTAACTTCATCCTGATCCCACTCACCAAACCTAAGAAATATGCAAGGGGGTGATTGTTCCCAGTTACTAACGGAGCATGTCAGGTGTAATGCAGAGGCATTTTCAGGACTTGGGAATCATTCTGAATGGCATTGCAGTGACAGATATAGGCCATTATATATCTTCCCATAGCCTGCAGAATTGTGTGGGAGAGAATGCAAACTATAATGTGAACTATGGTCCATGCTCAATGGCAATGCCCCAGGATGCGTTTATCAATTGCAATGAATGGGCCACACTAATGAAGGATGTTGTTTATGTGGGAGGATGTGGGAGGTGTGGGGAGCAGGGCATATGGGAATCCCTATATTTTTTGTGTAACATTTGTGTAATCTAACTATCTTTAAAAAAATAAAAAATATATTTAAATAAATAAATAAATAAATAAAATAAAGAAGCATGTCAGCGTCAGAGCTGATCCAGGCACTCCTGGCTAGAGAGATAAGGGGCTGTTCAGAAGTTTAGAACTTTTTCAATGTGGAAGTATTAACAGGACCAAAATGCCCTAGGGAAGAGGGTTTGCCACTTTAGGGTCCTCAAACACATATACATACATGCACCCACAGAAAGAGTTGAGAAGGCAGTTACAAAGGTGAAGCCTTGAATAAGTAACCTCTGGCAATGGTTGCTATTCTTGTACAGAATCCTCATGATTGTAAATTCCCAAGCTCATGTCCACAAGAAATAAGCATAAAAGCATATGATCACTTTAGAGATATGAAAAACTCAACCCTATATGTCTAAGATACAGATTTTTTAAAATTTTTAAATAAAATAAACATTGCAGACAAATCAGTTGGTACATCAGAATATGACCATGTTCAATGTAAATGAAAAATTTAATTGTGATTTTTAAATTCCTTTAAAAATCTGAGAAAGAACTATTCCTAAGTAGGTGGTATTGAATAATATTTAATACTGAGGACTATCCATGTAATAAATTACCAGTTGATGAATCAATTATATTACTAATTGGGAAAAAATGAGTATATTTACATTCTGGTGTTTATTTGCTCTGAGAATATGTGGCTTTGTCTTTAAGCTTTAACAGAGCCTTCTTCACTTCCTTGTTCCTCAGTGTGTACACAACAGGGTTCAGAAGAGGTGTCAGTACAGTGTAGAAAACGGCCACAACCCCATCCACAGCATCCTTGGAGCTTCGCCTCAAGTATATGAAAGCACAGGGACCAAAGAAGCACAGGACCACGATGCAGTGGGAGGCGCAGGTCTGAAAGGCTCTGAGTCTCCCCTCTGAGGTGCGGATCTTCAGGATGGAGCAGACAATGGACACATAGGACAGCGTGATCAGGAGAAAGCAGCCCGAGGCCACCACCCCGATGTTGACAAAGACCACCAACTCGTTGGCCGAAGTGTCTGCACAGGCCAGCTTGAGGAGGGGCAGAGCGTCGCAGAAGTAGTGCTGGACCTGGCTGGGCCCACAGTAGGGCAAGCGGAAAGTCAAGGCCGTCTGGACAGCAGAGTGCAGGGAGCCACTGAGCCAAGTGCCAGCGGCCAGGGCGGCACACGTCCTCCCACTCATCAGGCCTGTGTAACTGAGCGGGTGGCTGATGGCCAGGTAACGGTCATAGGACATGACCGTGTAGAGGAAACATTCGGTGCTCCCCAGGAAGTGGAAGGAATAGAGCTGGGCCAAGCAGCTGAGAAAGGAAATGGCCCCGCCTCCTGGGGAGGCAAAGGTCATCAGCAATTTGGGCACAGTAACAGTGGAGAACCACATGTCAATGAAGGACAGGTTGGCCAGGAAGAAGTACATGGGATTGTGTAGGTGGGAATCCACCCTGATGACGATCAGTATGAGCAGGTTCCCCACCACAGTGAGCAGGTAGACCACCAGAAAGATGCCAAAGAGGGCAGTGTCCAGGGTGGGGTCATGGGGAATGCCCATGAGGACAAACGTGGTCACGAGGCTCACGTTCCTCATTTATTCTCACCCTTGGACTCCGTCCCTATGGGGATATAAATTACCCAACATTTAATTGAAAACTAAAAACCTGTCTTCTCCATGGTAACCCCATCATCCTTGGTAGATAATTCTAGGGTTAAACTGGATTCTACTTGTTATAAAAAACCTTCTTTAGTAAAGCTGATGGAGTAATTGCAATCTCTCTCTCTCTCTCTCTCTCTCTCTCTCTCTCTCTCTCTCTCTCCCTCTCTCTCTCTCTCTCTCTCACCCCCTTCATCTTCCCTCCCTCTTGCTGCCTCTCTATTTCTTTGTCAGACACAAACACACACACACTCTCCCTCTCTGATGCACACACAAAGAGACACATAGATACATGCAAAAGAAGGTAGTAGAAACCCAGTGTATTCGTTTTCTATTGCTGTGTAATAAATTTCCCCAAACTAAGTGGCTTAAAACAAAGGAAACCTATTCTCTCACAGTTTCTGTAATTCAGGTCAGCTGGGTCCTCTGCTCAGGCTTTCACAAGGTCTAAATCAAGGTGTCAGCTAGGCTGCAGTCTCATCTGAGGCTCAGGATCCTCTCCCAAGCTTATCCAGTTTGTTGGCAGAAATCAGTTCCTTGCGGTTTTAGGACTGAGGTCCCCACATTCCTGCTGGCTGTCAGCAGGGGAGTAGCTCTCAGATCCTCAGGGCCACCCACAGTTTCTAGTCCAGGGGCCCTGCAAAAAATGTCAGCTTCCTTCTGCAAAGCCAGCAGGAGAATTTCTCTCCTGTTCTAAGACAGAATGTTTTGCCAAGTATTGTCACCAAGGGAGTGACTAGCCGTGATGTTCACAGGTCACACCCATGCTCAAGGGGAGAAGTCACTCAGGCCATGGACACCAAGGGCCATCTGGACTTCTGCTGCTACCCCATATATATTCCATTATCTCCCGGGCATGGGGGAACTTAAAAAACCAAGACTCTGGTGATATATGGAAGTAGGTTTGTTTTGTGATTTCACCACTTCTATTATACACATGTTGTTTATGTATGTTCAGGCATGAATGATATACTTCAATAGTTTTTAAATGAAAATAAAAGCAAGAATCTAATTGTTATTAGTAATGAGCACTTCAAAAGTCCACTGCACACCTAAATCTTTCTCTAGTTCCCTTCTACAAAATTTGGCAGTAACAACATGATCTACCTTACTGAGATGTTATAAATATTAAAGAAGATAAGGCCGACAAAATTCATAGAACTGTACCCTGACACAGAACTACTCAGTAAATGATAGTAAACAGTATTGCAGTATTGCCTTATTTGATCTTAGAAGAAAAACAGAAAAAGAGAGAATAAATAAATTCTCTCTGTGTTCTAGAGACCTCTCCATATCAAATCTAGGTCTTTGCAGGTTTCCTCACTGCCACTGAGCCTGCTCATTAAAGGGGCTCCTTCACTTGCCTCAGAGCAGGTAAGAATCTCAGCAAGCTGCATAGCAGGATCCTAGTCATCTCCCATATAATCCAGAGTTACCAAACCTCACATACTGCTGGCCAAAAGCCCCTCCTACACTAGACCATCCCATAAGAGGCTCTAAGACCCTGAGGCTCACATGTGCCCTCTCAACCACAATTAGGGTTCAATCTTCTAAAATATATCTTTCTATCCTAGATATCTAAGTATTCGCTAATATTTTTTTTAGAGATAATATCTTTGTCGTCTTAAATTCTCCCCACTCCACTTACCCACAAATACAGGCAATTCATAATAAAAGAAGGCAGTTTCATAGAGTATATGTTTCTTATCTAACACCTATTTTCTGAAACAGAACAATGGAGCCAAGGCAAAAGGAAAGGACATATATCAGCTTGATTCCAGAATCTAGCGATCTATGCAGTGAAAAGAGAGGCAGGCATGATGCTTTTGATATCAAATGTTGTCTAGAGTTCAGGACAATTATTAATTGGTTTATAAGGAAAGACTATAAAACTGGCTCACTAATATGAAAGAGATGTGCATCTCTGCTCCTAGTTGAGCCCAGATAAAGTGATTCTAATCTCCAGAGAATGAGGCTTGGTCTATTAAAACTATATTTTTCAAATATGAGAATAAATAGCAGGGACAAGTTTAATGTGATTACCTAGATGAATATCAGAACTTCAAAACTGGAATACATGTATTTCTGAAATTTCGATTGCACCAGCAGGATCTGATCACCAGGATATTCTCACATTCAGATTTCATGAGAAAGTAAAATTTTTATCAGGTGAGGTCAAATTTACCCCAAGGTTTCAGCAGATATCTCAGTCAGGAGTCTCAAAGTCCAACTTGTTTTTCCTTGCTATAGCCATTTGTCCACATTTGTGGGCCTCAATTTATACATACATATACATATATTTATGTGTGTGTGTGTGTGTGTGTGTGTGTGTGTATTTTACTACAAATGCAAACTAGACAACCAAATTTTGAAGGAAGTCTAACAACTGGCAAGTATCTTAGCTCTGAATGGAAGTTTAAATTAAAGGGGCAAAAAGGACAATAAGAGAAATCTGCCTTTCTAAGAACTTACCTTATTGTATGTGGTTCATATCAGCAATGAAACTAGTCTGAAGTTTTTCCCAAATTGTTCACTTTCTATGCGCTACATAGAAGCACTGGCTTGCACAGTATTCTCAAAGAACCGAAGCACCTGTGATTATCTTGGTGAGAAAGTGTGGTTCCTTTTCCTTCAAGGAAAATTAATACCACTAGAGGGTGGGAGTTTAACTGGACTTAGTGTCTCTGGGGATGACATTGCTCTTGGGTCCTCAATGTGCAGAAAAAAACAAGAAGAAACCAATGAAAAGTTTTTAATAGGCATTCACAAATTTCCCTCTGTTTGTTATTTTAACTCTCCTGAGAAGAGCTCATGTGTCTAAGGAACTAATGCTTATTCCTCAGAGGAAGAAGGATGTGTATAAGGAACATTTGGTCATTTTTTTTACTTGATGAAGATAGAGCATCTTTGTGTGCCTAAATTTGTAGATGGAAAAGATGAAACTCCTCCCTGACAGGAAGATTCACT
>JAQZBX010012474.1:0-11709 GCA_029593785.1 Cabassous unicinctus
TTTTTTTTTTTTTTTGGCAAAATACAGGACCCAAAATAAATCCTCTTCTAGACCACCCCCCTTCACCATGGGTACCCTAACTAAGCTCATGGAAACTAATCAAGAACTTCCCACTTCCTGGACTCCCCAGGGGAGCTGAAGCTCTGATGCTAGTCAGTGCAAAACTGTAAAATTGGCCGACTCCACTCCTTCTGGAGCAGAGCCTCAGCATCACTGAGCTGCTAGTTAAATCAAGTTTCCTCAGCAGATTCACCTCTCCCCTCAGCCTGGTGCTGCTTCAAGCTAGCTTACCTGCTCCCCAAAGCTATGAGGGGGTCCAGGCAGCCAAATTGATGGTAAAGAATCCACTCTCTGCCTTGTGTCAGAACCCTCCCTCTCTTGGAGAATGCTCCCTCTCCCTGGCTTGGCAGGTTTTGGGGCTTATCCCTGGGCAGCTAGGTAAATCAACTCCCTCAGTAGATTTACCCCTCCCCTTTGCCAGGTTTTGATTCAATCCAGCTGTTTTGTTCACCTAAGCTGCAAGGGGTTCCAGGCAGCCAAATCTACAGTAAGGAAAGCTCCCTCACCCCTCTGCCAGAGCCCTGCCTCTCTCACAGAATTTTCCCTCACTGGACCCTGACCCCTGTTGCCAGGCTGGGAGTCATGGCCCAAACAAGCTTTGCCCCCCACAAAGGTGTGGCTCAGCCATCTGTGTTAACCACGGCAGGCAGGCTAAAAACTCACAAATCTCTATGGATCAGTCCATGCCGACGATCTGTGCAGATAGATGTCCCAAGCTTCTCGCTCCATGTGCCCACAGCACACACCCCTGGACAAGACCCTGTCCAAAATCTGCCATCCTCAGGGAGCTCTCAGCAAGTGCCCTCCTAAACTGATGGCATCTTGCCTCCTCCCCCATGTCATTTTCACATCATCACCCTCTAGATATAGAAAACTTTGAGACCTAGAATACAACATCCTTTTTTCCAAACTCTTATGTGAATATCTTTAAATAAAGATTGATATTTTTTGGTGGCAAAAATAAGGCCCTTAATATATATACAACCTCACCAATGCAAAAACTCTAGGTCATTTCCAAGTTACATTCTTTGTGATTAAGAAGTGATTTTTTATTCTTTTCAAATTTAGTGCCTTCAGATTTCATATATAGATATGGCTTAACTTTATTTCCTATAAGAATTTTAAGATTGTGAATGTCTTATACAGTCTTTCCATATTAGAGAATCATGGTACTCTCCAA
This sequence comes from Cabassous unicinctus, assembly GCA_029593785.1. Lineage (NCBI taxonomy): Eukaryota > Metazoa > Chordata > Mammalia > Cingulata > Chlamyphoridae > Cabassous > Cabassous unicinctus. Next base: position 1,241 of record JAQZBX010012474.1, read on the forward strand.
AGATAGAGAGGATGGGGAAAAACATATAGAATAATGGCCAAGAGGTTAGTGCTTCCCAGACCATATTCCATAGAGAGCAAACCTTCAACATAGCACTAATCCAAACAGAGACAGACTCAGTGAAGTTTTACATGACAACATGATGAACAGATCATTAAATTTTAAAAATGCAACATGGAATGGAGAGAAGACCCCTGTACAATGAATAAAGGGACTACTTAACACATAAAGAGTGCTGATTGATTTAAAAGAAAAGGATGAATTTCACAGAAAAATGAGAACAGCAAGCTGTACTACCTGAAAAATTTAAACACAAGCATTCATATATCTTAAAAACATTTTCTTTAAAGAAAAAGCAACCTACTGTGACTTTCCCCCATATTAAAAGTAAACCAGTTATTATTTTGCCCTGTTTATTTATTGGAGTGCATCTCTATTCAATAAGAATCAAAAGCCATCAGTTAAAGCTTCATCTAAATTGATTTATTCATGAGATGAATCTTCTGATCTTGAAATATACAAACAGTACCTTTAAGTAGTCATGCTTTCATTTTTATAATAGTAAATGGCAGTAAATCACTTTGCTTTTGTGAAGAGATTCATATTTCCTAGAGTCTTAGTGATTTTATTAGAATATTAAATTCAAAAGAAAAATCCCTGTGGTAATTTATATGAAATTCTTTGAGATGCTGATTGAGAGTATGGATACTGGTATTATACTTGTAAGTCACATACATCACTAGCTTCTGGAACCTGGAATATTATTAGATTTTGTCATGTCTTTAGCTCCTCATGTAAAATGTGCATAATAACAGTGCCTACTTCACTTATAAAGCATTAAATAAGATATTACAGGTAGTCATTAACATGGTATTTACCACATAATGTTTAAAAACTGTCAGCAATAAATATATGCTTTCAATTAATAAGTCCTCTCCATTCTTCTTGTTGTCTCTATGTTAGTCAAAGTTAAAACATGAAAATTCCTTTATTTGTAGAAAATTAATCTCTACATGTTTTGAGGGAACTGAGGTATATTTAAACTCTAATTTCTACTCAATTTTATTTAACTTGGTCAAAAAATTCAAATTGACACAAGTGTAATATAATATACATATATATGATATAGAATGTTCTCTTATAAACTATAACAAATACATAATAGTAATGCAGTGTGTTCATGATTGGGTGGGTTGGGGGAAAATACACCAAATGTAAGATATTGGCCATAGTTAGTAATATTTCAACTATGCTCTTTTAGTTTGTAACAAATGTGTCACAACAATGTGCAGTGTTGGTTTTGGGGTGATATATGGGAGTCCTGTATGATGATATGTATGTTTGTTTTGTAAGTTCACAATGTTTACTATACACTTTTTGTTTATGTATGTTCATATATGAATGATATACCTCAATAATTTTTAATGAAAAAAGTAAGAAATATCAAAAGAAGCTTGCTTAACTCAATTGATCAAGAAAATTGAGAATAACGCAATTACTAAAATCAGACATGAAACAGTGGGCATTACTAAGGACATCACAAATATAAAAAGGATTATAAAAGAATTCTAGGAACAATTATATGAAAATAAATTAGACAACTTAGATGAAATGGAAAAGAAAGACCCAACTACAAAAAGACGCAAACTACTGAAATTGACTGATGAAGAGAGAGAAAATTGGAATAGACTTCTAATAAATAAAATAAAGTAGTAATAAAAAAAATTACTGTCAGAAAAATGCAGGCACAGATGGCTTCACTGATAAATTCTACCATTCATTTAAAAAAAAACTAATACCAATTCTTTGTGTACTCTTCTAAAAAATGATGAGAAGGGAATACTTCCCAACACACTCAAAGAGGCCAATATTATACTAATGTCAAAACCTGACAAAACAGCACAAGAAAAGAGAAAACTATGGATCAATATCTTTTATGAATAAAGATGTGAAAATCCTCAGCAAAATACTAGCAAACTGTATCCAGCAATATAAAAATGGGATTATGTACAATGAACAAGTAGTATTTTTCCCAGGAATACAAAGTTAATATCCAAAAATCAATTAATGTAATATACCATATTAATAGAATAAAAAACAAAAACTACACGATCATCTCAGTGGATACAGGGAAAAAAATATTTAAATAATCGAACACCAAAAAGTATGTATATAAATGTATATGTACAAGACATTGTATATATTTGTTTATTTATTTATTTGTATTTGTAATATACATAGTTTTAATATTTGTATACATACATAATACATGTATTTGTGGGTATATATGTGTATGTGTGAATATATCATATAACTTCATATTTATCTTGATGTTTATAACATTGTAGCTATCTTTTTTATTATTATTTTAAAAGATTTTTAGATTACATAAATGATACATAAAAAATGAAGAAGAGTCCCATATGCCCCACTTCCTACCCTTCCACACTTTCACACATTAGTAACATCCTTAATTAGCATTATAAGTTTGTTACTATTGATGAACACATATTGGAGCATTGTCAAGAAGTGTGGATTACTGTTTACATTATAGTTTAAACTATTTCTCACACAATTTTTTAGGTTATGAGAAGATATATAATGGCTGGTATCTATCATTGCAATGTCATTCAGGACAATTACAATGTCCCAAAAATGACCCCATATTACATCTAATTTTTCCCTTTAACTCCTTCCAGAACCTCTGGTGCCACTGCATCACAATAAGTCTATAGTAGAATAACAGGAAGTCTACTCTACTTTATTGTTCATTCCCCAATCCTGAGTATTCTGGGATAGTGATGCTACTCTGCCTCTAACTGAAAGGGGGCTTAGACCCCATGGGAGAGATGGATGGGACTATCTTGCTTGCAATTGTAGATTCTCTTTTTTCCTTGTCCTTTCCATTGTCCATCATCAATTCCTTATTTGTTGTCCTGGGTGAGTCAAATGAACTGAAGAGTAAGTGTTGCAACTCTTTTGAGATTTAGGGCCTGACTGACATATGGAAAGCCCAAAGATTTATTTTTCTTGGACATAAACCTATCAACTCTACTACTAACTATAGGTTCAAGCAAAACAGGCAGAAGAGCCATGTGTCCAACTCTGAGTACAACTCTGTCCAACTCTGTCACACTGGGGAGCATGAATTCCAAAGTAGAGCCCACCGATAGGAAACAAAACTCCTGAGCTCTCAGCCCTGCCTATTGTGTCTGGATGTCTCTAGAGCCCTCAGGAGCCCTGCAATTTGAGGCAAAAATTTTTTTGGCACTAAATGAGATCCTGCTAGGATGTGCCTAAACTTAACCTCTAGAATGACCTCTTAACTCACTTTGAAGTCTCTTAGACATATAAACTCATTGTCCTTACCTTTTCCCCCTTTTGGTAAATGTCTTTGTTCATTTGCATTGCTAGTTAGTGTTTGGTAGTAATCTGTTGGTGCCAGGGAGGCTCAAACTAAGGTTTCATGTAACATGCCAGGGGGATGGTAAAGAAGATATATGCTGGGAAGCGGGTGTGACTCAATGGACAGAGCTCCCATTTACCATATGGGAGGCCCCGGGTTCGCTTCCCGGGGCCTCCTTATGAGGGCAGGATGGCCGGCCCACGCAGCACGGTAGGCTGATGCAGCAAGACCTCACAGCAGAAAGCGGGTGTGGCTCAATCGATAGAGCCCTCGTTTACCATGCGGGAGGCCCCGGGTTCACTTCCCTGGGCCTCCTTGTGAGAGCAGGCCAGCCAGCACGGCATGGTGGACTGACGCAGCAGGACCTCACAGCAAGGGGAAGATAAGCAGACACGGAAGAAACACACAGCAAGTGGACACAGTAAAACACAAGCAGCAAGGGGGGGATAAATAAATAAATAAATAAATCTTAAAAAAAAAAAAAAAGAAGATATATGCTGAATTTGGCTTAGAGAGAGGCCACATTTGAGCAACATGGAGGCTCTCAGGCACTAACTCTTAGGCAAAATACAAGGTTAAGTTTCCATTTCAAAAGAAAAAGTTTGTAAGTACTATCATCAATATCAAGGGCCCATCAATGGTCCATTTTCCTCCATTCATCACTGCCCCTGTACTCAGGGAATTCTTGCTGTCCCATTGGAGAATGTGGCAGAACTCCCCAGGATGGGAATTTTATATTCTTTTGGTTATTGTGTGGATCTCCACTGACCACGACAATGCCCCATGAACACTTGAACTCTTTAATATGACTTATAGTTTTACCCCAGATGAACTACCTTCCACGCAAACCCCATCATTGATACCTCACACCAATGATCCTCCTCTGTCACCATTGTAGCCCTTCTGTGATCCAAAAGTTCTTCAAAAATGAAGCTAACAAAATAATGGAATAAAATTAATAATAAAATGAAATACCAATGATAGTTTTTAAAATGACAAATAAAATTAAAATAATTTAAAAGAATTTGAAATAAAGAATTTAAAAAATAAATTTTGGTGTTTTTTCTTTCATCACTGTAAGATCTGTTGCCTTGTATATACAGTGACATTTTCTTCCATTTAGTCCCCTAATGACTTATTTTTATCATTTTATCTTCAAAGAAGTGTTATGTTACAGAAAAGTCACATGCAGAATATAGAGGATTCCCGTATACACAGCATCCTATCCCTTTTCCCCTTTCCCTTACTAATAACATTTTACATGTGGGTGGTACATTTGTTACAAATGATATACAAATATTGAAGCATTGCTACTAACCATGGTAAAGATTTTCATTATGGTTTACATTTTGGACCCTGCACTTTATAAATTTTGACAAAATTTAACATGGCCTGTATCCATCATTGCAAGATCATGTAGAACAATTCCAACACCCCCAAAATGCCCCATGTTCCATCTATTCTACTTCTCCCTCCCCTTCCTCTCAAGGCCAACAGTAACTACCAAGTTTCACTCCTTGAAGAACAAGATTCATAGTTACTTGCAACAATATCGAGGCCTTGACATACTGGCCTGTCCTCCCCTATTAGGTACTGCCTATGCCCTCGAGAGACACATGCAACTCTATTTGGGAACATAGCTCCCCAAGATGGGAGTCCAACACCTGCCCATCAATCATGTGGGTCTCAACCCAGTAATACAAGGCACTATGACAGGATGAACACTCACATAATCCCTGGAAGCCTGCCTTAGGTGCCCCCTGTCCCACCTATCCCCCCATATCCAACACCCTAAACCAGTAACCCTCCACTGTGGTATTTACCAAAAAAAATTCCCAACATTGTAGTTTCAACCACGTAAGTGCAAATCCCAAGTTCATCTTACTCTTCATCCAACCCTCCTCCCAGTTCCATGAACACTGCAACTCCCCCACCCTAACCCCCTCATGAGCCAGCATGACCCAACCCAATAGCATCATTGCCCCACTGTCTTTCCCATCCACTGCACAACCACACCCTTCCACCTTATCATAGACTTTGCCCATATGGTCATTGACTCACAATGCTCTACTCCCTTTCTGTCTTCTGTAAACCTGTCTTTCAGACTCTAGCTATATGAGTCTGCTCAATTTGCTTTATTCATATCAGTGGGGTCATATAATATTTGTCCTTCAGTGCCTGATTTGCTGCACTCAACATAAGGTTTTTAAGGTTCAGCCATATTATCCCATGCTTTAATACTGCATTCTTTCTTACTTCTGAGTAATATTCCATTGCATGTATATAGAAGAGTATGCTTATCCACTCTTTTAATGGACATTTGGGTTTTTTACAACTTTTGGCAATAGTGAACAGTGCTGATATGAACATTGCTGTACATATATCTATTCGTGTCCCAGCATTCAATTCTTCTGAGTATACACTCAGTAGTGGGATTGCTGGATCATATGGCAATTCTATAGTTAGTTTCCTGAGGAACGTCCAGACTGTCCTCAACAATGGTTGCACCATTCTGCTTCCCCACCAGCAGTGGGTAAGTGTTCCCCTTCCTCCACATCCTCTCCAACACTAATACTATTTTTTCAAATAGGTGCCAATCTAATGAGTGTAAGATGATACCTCATTGTAGTTTGATTTGCATTTCCTTAATAGCTAGCGATGTTGAACAACTTCTCATGTGCTTTTTAGCCATTTGTATTTCTTCTTTAGAGATCTTTGCTCATTTTTTAAATGGGTTGTTTGACTTTTTTTGAGGTTCAGTATATATCCTGGATATTAGGCCCCACTCAGATATATGGTTACCAAATACTTTCTCCCATTGAGTAGGCTGCCTTTGCACTTTCTTTATGAACTCCTCTAAAATGCAAACGTTTTTAATTTTGAAGAGGTCTCATTTATCTATATTTTTCTTTGGTTACCTGTGCTTTGGGTGTAAATTTCATGAAACCATTTCCTAATACAAGATTTTGTAGATGTTTCCCTAAATTATTTTCGAAGATCTTTATGGTCTTGGCTCTTATATTTAGATATTTGATTCATCTTGGGTTAATTTTTGTATATGGTGTGTGAGATGGTATTTCTCTTTCAGTCTTTTGGATATGGAAATCCAGTTCTCCAAGTACCATTTGGTGAAAAGGCTATTCTCCCCAAGTTGAGTGGGCTTGGTGGCTTTGTTAAATATAAGTTGACTGCTGTATCAGTTTGATATTTTTTAAGAATTCCAAGAATAGATATTGGATTATGTTTTTAAACTTGTCTGTTCCTCTGGGCATATTAGATTATATTGGATTCAGAGATTTCACTTTTACTTGATTAAATAATGATTAAGGCAATAATTGGTCCACATCAGTAGAATGTTGAGTCCTCACACCCTTGTTGGAAGGGACTCACAGAAAAACAGCACTGCAAAGAAGGGAGGTTGGAGTTTTGATCCTGGAGCCCAGGGAAGTAAATATAAGGAAAACCAGATGTGTGAGAAGGCTCCATTAGACACACAGAGGCCCCAGTAAGAGAGAGGAGCTATTTTCCTCATAGTTCACAGTTGGCCTTTTGGAGAGAACAGAACTGCTGACTCCAGAGAAAAACAAGCCCCAGGAAAAAGACCAAGACTAACCCCAGCCTACAGCTGATATTAGAAGAAGCTGGGACCATGGAGCCATAAGAGGAAGAGGAAGGCTGAATGTTGGCAGCCATCTTGCTCTAACATGTGGCAACTTAGACTTTGATGAGGGAAATAACCTATGCTTTATGGCCTGATAATTGTAAGTTTTTACCCCCAAATAAATACCCTTTATGAAAGCCAACAGATCTCAGGTACTTTCCATCAGCATCCCTTTGACTGACTAATGCAAAATTTGTTACCAGATAGGGGGGTCATGCTTTTGGAATTACCAAAATGCTGAAACAGTTATACATGGATAAGGGGTATTTTTTGGAGGAATTGTGAGATGCTTAAAATAAAAAAAGCATAGAATTCTTTGAAGAGACTTTTTATGATGTCTTAGAAGTAAATGCTGAAAGTATTTTTGGAAACTGGAGGAATGGTTATCCATGTTTAAAGTTGCAGAGAAATTAGCAAGAATAACTCCTGATGTTTTATTGAAGGTAGAATTTGAAAATGGGGAGCCTGGGCATTTAGCTGAAGAATTTTTCAAAGTAAACTCAGAGAATGTGACTTGGCTTCTCCTTGCAGCTTATAGCAAAATGCTAGACAAGTGAGATAAGGTGACAACTGAATTGTTTGGTGCAAAGAAACTGGAAACTGTTTCTGGAAATTCCAAGCCTCTGGAAATCAAGTCCCCAGATGATAGTGCCCCTTTTGAATATTTACGTAAACTTGGAACTTGTAAATCAGGATTGAAGATGCAGTTATCTCTGAAAGATTTCTGGAAAACCTTACTGTCTGATGGCTTAGACCCTTGCTTCTTGCATGCTAAATGAACAAACTATTTGAGAAAGCTGAATGAACAAAACCACTGTCAGCATGGATTAAAAAGGGACATGGAAGAGTGAGATTAAAGGGGAAATGGCTTCAAGAGGAAAACCTTGGAAACTGGGATATGGAATTAAGACATCTCTTTAGGCCAAGAGAGGAACCCCGTACATGTGCACAGAGAGGGTAAATTTGCCCCAGCAGTTGAAGAAGGTAAATGTTCCCACCCAATGTTCAGACAGAGTTTTGCCAACCCAGGATACAGAGATGGTGGACCACATTCCCGTGGTTTAGATAGGTTGAGGTCAACACCCCATAGGTTTGAGAGGTGTGGCCCTGAACCCCATGAATAAAGGAAAGCCAGGTCACCAACTCATTGCTCTGAGAGTGTTGGGCCCATATGTCAAAAGTTGGGGAGGATGCTATCTTCATTTCACTGTACTAGGGGTGTTAAGACTCTAACCCTCTAACCTAAAGATAGGGTAAAATGTGACCATCTCCCCAATGGTCTCAGCATGTAAGGTCTGGAGCTTGGTTGCCACCCAGATGCTTAGTTGGGGTGGAACTAAGAAAATGGCCTTTGGGCAAGCCTGTGGAAAGGACGCTTCCCCATATGACCCCAGGGAGAAGAAACCATCATTTTGAGAATGACTTTCAGACTTTGCAATCTAATGAAGCATGCCCTGCAGGCTTATTGAACTGTAGGGGTCCCTTGGCCTTCCCTCCCAATTTCTCCTGATGGTAATAAAAATGTTCATCCTTTGTCTATTCATCTGTATAGTGGAAGCAGATAAATTGTTTTGTAAGTTTCAGAGATCTACACCCAGACTGGACACTGCCACAAGACAAACTATAATCCTTTACCCATTGTGATATGATTTTGTATTTAACATTGTACTGATTTAAGGTTTTTTGAATATTGTAATGTCTTTTTGGAATTCAGAGTTTGGAGTGTAGCAGTTTGCTATCGTTTATGAATTTCAAAAATAGATATTGGATTATGTTTGTAACCTGGTCTGTTCCTCTGTGAATATTAGAATATATTGGATTAAGAGGTTTCACTTTTAGATGATTAAATAATGATTAAGGCTTTGATTGGGCCCATGTGGGTGGGAACTCACAGAAAAACTGCACTGCAGAGAAAGGAGTTTGGAGTTTTGATCCTGGAGCCCAGGGAAGTAAATGCACAGGGAACCAGATACCTGAGAAAGCTCCATTAGAAACTGCAGGGACCCCAGGAAGAGACAGGAGCTGTTCATCTGATAGTTCACAGTTGGCATTGTGGAAAGAACAGAGAAACTGAGCCCAGAGGGAAATGTTCCTTGGGAGAAAGATGTATCATTCCAGGCTACAAATGATATCGGAAGAAGCTAGGACCATGGAGACATAAGAGGAAGAGGAAGGTTGACCATTTGCAGCCATCTTGCTCCAACATGTGGCAACAGACTTTGGTGAGGGAAGTAACTTATGCTTTAGGGCCTAGTAACTGAAAGCTTCTTCACCAAAGAAATACCCTTTATGAAAGCAAAAAGAACTCAGGTATTTTGCATCAGCATCCCTTTGGCTGACTTATACAACTGTAGATGTCAGGATCTATATCAGAAATCTCAATTCAGTTCTATTGATCAGTATGCTTATCCTTATGCCAATACCATGCAGTTTTAACCACTGTAGATTTGCAGTATATTTTAGAGTCAGGCAGTGTGATTCCTTGGATTTCACTTCTCTTTTGCAATATATCTTTGAATGTTCAGGGCCCCTTGACCTTCCAAATAAATTATATAGTTACCTTTTACAATTCAGTAAACATTGCAGTGGTGCATTCTATTGGGATTGCATTAAATTTGTAAATCAGTTTGGGTAGGATAGAAATCTTAGTGAAGTTTAGTCTTCCTATCCATGAAAAAGGAATATTCTTCCATTTATTTAGGTCTATTTTGATTTCCTTTAAGAGTGTTGTGTAATTTTCTGTATAAATGTTGTTTACATCTTTAATGAAATTTATTCTTAGGTATTTGATTCTTTTAGTTGCTATTGAAAATGGGATTTTTTTCTTGATTTCCTCCTCAGAATGCTCATTATTGCTGTACAGAAATGCTACTGATTTTTGAAAATTAATCTTATAACTTGTCACTTTACTGGATTCATTTATAAGCTCTAGAAGTTTTGTAGATTTCTCAGGACTTTTGAAGTATAGAATCATATCATCTGCAAATAGTGAAATACTTATATCTTCCCTTCCAATTTGGATTCCTTTTATATATTTTTAACTTACCTAAGTGTTTGAACAAGTGCATCTAACACAATGTTAAATAAGAATGGTGGCAGTGGGCATCCTTATCTTGTTCCAGATCTTAGAGGGAAAGCTTTTAGGGTTTCACCATAGAATATGATGTTAACTGTGGGTTTTTCATATATACCCTTTATCATGTTGAGGGAGTTTCCCTCTCTTCCTATCTTATGAGTGTTTTTCTCAAGAAAGTGTGCTGTATTTTTTCAAATACTTTTTCTGCATCAATAGAGATGCTTATTTGATTTTTTTTCTTTCAGTCCATTAATGTGGTATATTACATTGGCTGATTTTCTATATGTTGAACCATCTTTGCATAACAGGAATGAAACCCACTTGTT
>JAQZBX010012474.1:11809-41250 GCA_029593785.1 Cabassous unicinctus
TGAATAGTTTAAGCAGGATTGCTTTTAGTTCTTTCTGGAATTATTGGTAGAATTCACCTGTGAAGCCATCTGTTGCTGGGCTCTTCTTAGTTGGGAGGATTTTGATGACTAATTTAATCTCATTACTGGTGATTGGTATGTTGAGTTAATCAATTTCTTCTCTCCTCATTGTAGGCTGCTTGTGTGTTTCTAGAAATTTGTCCATCTATTATCCATTTTGTTGGACTGAAAATTTTCAAAGTCTCCTATATGATATTCTTTATTTCTGTGTGATCAGTGGTGAAATCTCTTTGCTCATATATTATTTTATGTATTTGCATCATTACTATTCTTTGCTCTGTTAGTTTAGTTAACGGTCTGTCAATTTTATTAATCTTCTCAAAGAAACAGCTTTTGTTTTGTTTATTTTTTCTAGTGCTGTCTTGTTTTCAATTTCATTGAGCTCTGCTCTAATATTTGTTATTTCCTTCTTTCTACTTCCTTTGGGGTTAGATTGTTGTTCTTTTTCTAATTCCTCCAGGTGTGCAGTTAAGTCTTTGATTTTAGCTTTTTCTTCTTTTTTAATATAGGCATTTATTGCTGTGAATTTCCCTTTCATTACAGCTTTTGCTGCAAGCCATACATTTGGATAAGTTGTGCTGTCATTGTCATTCATTTAAAAATAGTTACCAATTTCTTTTCCAATTTCCTCCTTGAAGCACTGATTGTCTAAGAATGTGTTAACTTCCATATCTTTGTGCCTAATCTGTTTCTCTACCCATCATTGATTTCCAGCTTCATTCCATTGTATTCAGAGAAGTTACTTTGTATAATTCCAAACTTTCTGAATTCATTGAGTGTTGTTCTGTGGCATAGCATGTGATCTTTTCTAGGGAATGATCTAGGTTCCCTAGAAAAGAATGTATATACCACTGTTTTTGGGTGAAATGATCTGTATATGTTTATTAGGTCTGGATATTGTAATGTATTATTCAAGGTATTAGTTTCTTTATTAATTCTCTGTTGAGATGTTCAGTCTAATGGTGATAATGGTGTATTAAAGTCCCCCACTTTAATTATAGAAGCATCTATTTCTCAACTTAGTTTTTTCAATGTTTTCCTCATGTATTGCAAGGTGCACTGATTACATGCATAAATGTTTATGATTGTTCTTTCTTCTTGAGAGTTTACCCCTTTTATTAATATATAGTGCCCTTGTCACATACAGTAGTTTTGCATTTAAAGTCTATTTTTCTGATAGTAGAGCTACTCCTGCCATTTTTAGTTATTGTTTGCATGTAAAATTGTTTTCCAGCCATTCACTTTCAGCCTCTTTGTATCCCTGGATCAAAGGTTATTTTCTTGTTGATGGCATATATGTGGATCATATTTCTTTATCCACTTTGCCTGTCTGTGTCTCTTGATTGGAGATTTTAATCCATTAACATTAAATGTTATTATTGTCAAGGAATTACTTACATTAGCCATATTTTCTTTAGGTATATGTATGTTATATGTTGTTTCAATTTCTCCTTTAATCTTTTAGTTATCCTTACACTCTCCTCCATCTCTCTCTCCTGCTTTGTCCTTTCATTTGCAGAACTACTTTTAGTATTTCTTGAATTACAGGTTTCTTATTGACAAACTCTTAATTTCTGTTTATTTGTGAATATTTTGAATTCTCCCTCATTTTCAAATGTCAGTTTTGGTAGATACAGAATTCTTGTCTGGAACTTCATTTTTTTCTTTTAATACCTTAACTATGTCATATCACTGTCTCCTTGCCTCCATGGTTTCAGATGAGATATCAGTGCTTAATCTTATCAAGCTTCCTTTGTATGTGGTAGATCTCTTTCTCTTGCTGCTTTCAGTGTTCTCTCTTTGTCATGAGCATTGGCAATTTGACAAGCATATATTTTGGAGTAGACATGTTAGGATTTATACTGTTTGGGGTATATTGTGGTTCATGAACATATATATCCATGACCCTTAAGAAAGTTGGGAAATTTTCAGTAATTATTTACTCTAATACTCTTCTGTTCCCTTTCCCTTCTCTTCTCCCTTTTGGATGCCTATAATGTGTATTGTGTGTGTTTCATGTTGACATTCAAGTCCCTAAGTCCCTGCTTGATTTTTTTATATCTTTTTATCTATTTATTCCAATATCTGTCTGATTTCAGATGTACTGTCTTCCACCTCACTGATCCTTTCCTCTGCCTGTTCAAATCTGCTGGTATGTGCATCCAGGATATTTTTTATTTCTTGTATTGTGCCATTATTCACATTCATATCCATTATCATTTTATATATGCTTTACAATTTCTTCAGTATGTTTTTACAGTGCCAGCTTAATATCCTTAATCTCTTACTTCACTTCACAGTTGATTAATGATATTTGTTTGGAGATTTCTGATTAGTTGTTCCACATTCTTCATCTCCTCTTGTTTTTTAGTTTTTTCATTAGACTGGACCACGTCTTCCTGTTTCATAGTATGGTTTGTAACTTTTTGCTGGTGACTAAGTATGTATTTATCTTGATGGTTTTATTTGTTTGGTTAGCTTCTCTTTCTACTTTAGGGTTTTATTTTGTTGTTGTTTTTATGTGTGTGGTTTTTATTTCAGCACTTTGTTACTCTTATTCTATTTCTTTGTTTTTGTCTATGTTCCCTTGGAAATAAATATTAGTACCAAAGTAAAGGAAAGAGATTACTAGAGAGGATAAATAATAGTAATAATAATAATAAAAAGGGAGAAGAGCAGTCATACAAGTCCTAGGAAAATAAATAATTAAATACAGAGAAATAAGAATAAAAAAGTGTAATCAAAAATATGAAATGAGAAACAAAATAGAGGAAAATATATAGAATGAATTAAATCCAGCAATGATGAGAAGAGAGGAAAAGGAAAAAGGAAAAAAGAAAAAGGAAAGGAAACAAGAAAAAAGAATGAAAAAATGAGAGAAAGAAAAAAAGTAAAAAAAAAATTAAGACCAAACAAATGAGGTAGAATGAAAGAAAAACAGCAAAAAACAGAAGATAGAAAAATGAAGGAAAGAAAACAAATTACATAGGTGTAAACAATCCATGAAAGAAAAAAAAGCATGGCAGAAACAAAGAAAGGGGAAACATTACAAACAAGAAATAAAACAGAAGCAACATAAAAAATAATGAAGGAAAAACAGCCTTCCCTCGTAGGCCCTTACACCCTTAAAGAGCCTCTCAAACTTCTGGTGTTCATCAGTCAATCACCCTGCAGGCTGCCTTCTGAAGGTGGTGTATCAGGTATTTGTAAGAAAAATAAGGAAAGGAAAAATAAGGGGGAATATACTATTAAAAAAAATAACAGATTCAAGAAAGCCTAAAACAAAAAGGATGTCTATATATTCCCTGTCATAAGGTATCAGATGGATGCCTGATAACCTGGTGGATTACTCTCTTGATCACTTCTCTGAGGAGACCCAGGAATTGAACCAGTAACATTGTGTATGCAAGGCAGGAATTACCCCATTGGGCTAAATTTTCTCCTTAGGTTAGTTGAGTTTCAGAAAGCTATATGCCTCTTTCCCCCAGGTGTTTTAGATGTCTACAGTTTGCTAGGGTCCTGCTAATTAGGTGCTATTCTCCTCCTCTCTAATCTGGTTCCTCTCTCTCCCTGGGTGCCTGGGCATGACAGGTGTTCTGCTAAGGAAGAGGCAGAAAGTCTAAATGCTATGCAGAGGCAGTTTTATTCAATCAAATGAGTTTCAGGTTATATTAAATGATTATAACAATTGGGTGACCATAAAAAAGAAGAGCAATTATTTAAAGAAATAGGAAAGAATGAAAGTATGTACAACCACTCACCAAATTGGGGTAAAACTCAACATCTGATCTTCCACAAGGCAGGGAAGTCCCTTTTTCAGAAGCTGATCAGAGTCCCGATTGGAAAAATAGTCCCAGGCAGAGTGTCCCCTACCAGGTGAGACTTCACCTGGCAACAAAAAGGGAGTCCATTTTTATAAGAGACCAAATCTGTGATCTCAGGGTAGTCATGCAATTTGTGATTTGCCAGCTGTCTTTAGAAAAATAATGCCCATCTCCAGGAGAGTGGCCAGCTACCTTGAGGAGGGACACCATCCCCCAAAGTGCTCTACTCTATAAATGGTTCAGTAACTAAAAACTATAGGAACACATAGTTTCAATGTTCAATATTCATCTTCTTAGACAGTTGCTATGATCCTTTGGGGAAAGCAGAAACTACAGACCAGGGATCCATGTTGAGGCTCCCCTGTGTTTTATTAAGCAAAGAATAGTGTAAGCATAAACTGTTAATAGGAACCAGATCTCTGGTCACTTATTAACTCAAAGCTCCATTTTACCATGAGTGTATAATTCTTAACCCATTGCAGCTAACATTCTTTGTAAGAATTATATATCAACAGCCTTGCCTGAGTAGATTCCCTTTCCTCTCCCCATTGGGTTGTTGTCCCTTCTGAGATTCAGTGGGGATGCAGTTGGCCAAATTCACCACAGGGAAACCACTCTCAACCCTCTGTCAGACTCCTCTTCCTCCCAGAGAATGCCCACTCCAAGTCCACTGGCAACAGCAAGTCGGGGACTCCACTGAGGCTACTTGTCCTAAGGACAGATTGCAGCCACAAGGGCAAGCAACTCACAGTTTTCCTTTGGCTTCTTTATCTTTCCAGTACCCTCCTAGGTGACTCAGAATACCTTCCCTTTCTATATATATCCAAAGCAGCTCCTTTAGATAGGTCCATGCCTTCTCTCCACTTTTTCTGTGAGAGGGTCAGACTCTGCCTACCTACTAAGTTGCCATTTTCCCAGAAGTCCTCACATTGTATTTCTTTTGATTTAATATTTTTATTTTGTTAAGATGGTAGGTAACAAATTATTAATTTCTTATCTTTAAGATTGTTTTCAAGTTGATTCTTCCATTTCTTAGTCTGTCTATTGGAAATCCAATTAACATAAAGCCTTGATTTCCTTATCTGCACAATGAAGAAAATAATATTTCCATCCTCAATGATTACTGTAGAGGATTAACTGAGAATTTAAATGGAAAAAAACTTAATATTATATCTGATGCATTGGGAGTTCTCTATGAAAATTTGTTCCTTGCATATGAATATCCAATACAATTTATTTCAGCTTCTTTTATTTTTGCATTTTGATCCAGACAAATCTGGAGCTTCATCCACGGTATAAGGACCATAATCACAGCTGGTAATTGCAAAGAAACAAAATTTTAAAATAATAAAAAGAATTAGATGTGCTCAAATGATTTCCTGATTATTCATAAGACAGTATTTTCTGAATTTGTGGCAAAAAATATTAGGTAGTTTCCACTTCTCACTAATTTCATTCAGGAGGAAACCTAGATTGATTGTGAAAATTACCTAGACAAAATGAGGGACAAACACATACACAAACACCCATGTACACTGACAAAAGGCTATGTATTCTCTTGGAATAAGCTAAAATTACTGATAGAGACACTATATATTGCCAAATAAAATGATTAAGTCTACTTTTGGGAAAAACTTTAAAATAACCTAGCAAACAGAAAAAGTTTTTTGATTCAAGCTTAATATAATTTCTGATTGCATCAGCTCTGAAATATATTTTGCACATTCTCAATGTCATTTCTTTTTTCTTTGGGGCCTGGAGCTCTTCCCTTTAGAGAATTGACTCTACAATTAGTAACTATATCTAATTCCCAGAGACACCCAATTCTCTTGAAGGACAACAAATTAAAGTGCTGCAACTCATATTTCCTGAAGACAATCTCTCAATATTTTACAAATAGGTAATTCAAATTTAAAGATATTAAAGATGAAATTTACTTCCTTTTAATTTTTAGTCTCCAGCTAAGAGCTTCTGATAAAAAAGAAAGTAGACCAGAGCAGTAATACACTATACAAATGGAAAGGAACAAAGATTTGGAACTTTTGTTAACTGGGTTGGATAGATATCAAGTTTTCTATTACATGGCATTCATATGTAAGTGTGCCAGCCTCATAATTAAAACAACTTCTTGATTCTTATAAAAAAAATCATTCTTAATGAAAAACATTAAAATACTTACCTAAAGACTATCATAAACTTTGCTGTTTGAGTTTTGCATGAGACATGTCCAGGGACAATGGATAAATTTTGGAGGTAAATATTTTATGGAGTGGTATTCATGGAATGAAGAAAGTATATCCTTGAGTTAAAGCCACATAGTTTTTAAGAGAATGGTAGAGAGTTCATTACAGAAAAAGAGGAAAATGTATGTTAAATTTGTGATAACTCAAGTAGAGTCTGTGCACTAAGAGCAGTGATTAAAGAAGCCTACAATGAAAATTCAATATAGACATTGTTGCTAAATCAAATGCATTGACCATGTGTCCTCTAAATTTTATCTGTCTTCAGTCATTCAATTTACTATGCCATGTTAATCTAGGTAGTTTTTTGTGAATTGTGTATACCTTTATTAACAATTTTACTTATACCTCTAAAGATTTGAAGAAGGAAATACTTCTTCAAATCTAAATATATACAGTTTCAATTAAATATGCTTGTAATAAGTGGCCAGAAAAAATTATACTTTACTGATTGAGTTAATCATGATGGGATTGGCAGAATCCATGAAGCAACAGATTATCCTGTTTTTTTTATTTTTTAATTTTTTAATTTTTTTATTTACACACTTACAGTTCTGGGGGATTTGGGGATGATCTCCTAATCAGAATTGACTTCAGATTTCACACACCCATGTATTTCTTCTTGCCTGAGTTGTCCTTTGCGGATGTTTGTTGTTCATACACCATCAACCCAAAGATGGTGATAGATTTATTATCTGAGAATAAAACCATTACCTTGGCTGGCTGTTTCCTGCAGTTTTACTTCTTTATTGTCTTGGCAACAATTGAATGCATCCTCTTTGGGTTACTGGCCTAAGACCATTATGTGGTCATATGTAACCCACTACTTTACTCCTTAGTCACATCAGGATGTATGCCTTAAGATGGCAGATGGGGCCTTTGCAGCAGTATTGCTAAACTCCATGGTTAACACCATTTATGTAAGTCTTTTGCCATTCTGCAGTTCCAATGTTATCCATCACTTCTTCTGTGACAGCCTCCCAATATTTAAGCTCTCTTGTTTTGACACCAGCATGAATGAAATCATCTTCTCCACTTTTTCTGGTGTGAATATGGTCAGGACTCTTCTGGTCATTCTCACCTCCTACTCCTACATTCTTTTCTCCATCTTTCACATGCATTCAGGGGAGGGGAGGCAGAAAGCATTGTCATCTTGTGCTTCACACCAGATGACTATAATTCTGTTCTATGCCAGCTTCATCTATATGTATCTGAAACCTAGCTTCAGCTTTTCCCTGAGTCAGGAAAAAGTGGTTTCTGTGTTCTATACTGTGCTGATCCCCATATTGAATCCCCTGATCTATAGCCTCAGGAATAAGAAAGTAAAGAAAGCTCTGTGGAATGTAATTACCAGGAAAAGAATACCTTCATTTCTGTGATTGTTTAGCTAATTTTCTGAATTGAATAGCATCTTTAAATAACTTTCAAAGTCTGGTTCAAGCTTACAGGTTCATTGTGATATTTTTGAGGTAAGCACAATCTCTTAATCCTCAGGCATCTTTATTCAGTTTGTGGCAAGTTAGGTTACCAGGATGAGTCATGACCAAATGTCCTTAATATTATAATTATTCTATATCTTCCTGAGACCTTCAAAAACCAAGGGTATTTGTAAGAAAATCTTCACTGCTGAAATAAGAGGATTAAATGTTTGGAGACTAAAGTTGCTATGTCACAAAAATCAATCATATACGAGGTTTTAGACAAACCAATCATTTTTTCCTGATGTTTTGCTTTTCACCCTTTGTAGGATTAGAAAGATGATGCCATGTGTCACATTTATCAGAAATGCTTTACTTTAGTATGGTATTTCACATTTTTCTTTTTTTTCTGAGGGTGTATTGGGGATTGAACTCAGGACCTTGTACTAAGAAGCAGGCACTCAAATAACTGAGATACACCATCTCCCCATAATTTTCCTTTTTTATTTATTAATACATCTTCTGGAGGGGAATTTTTAAATGAAATATCAGGACTATAATTTTATTATAAATTAAACTCCTTACCTTTTGTTTCTTTTCCACAACAATGCACACATACATTCATTAAAGAATAAATGAATATGTGCAAATGCGATATCAGGAAAATTGCTACTTGTTCAGAGTATTCCAGTTAAAACTCCCCTTCCATTCCTTTCCATTCTTCTCAAAGTTTCCAATTCCTTTCCCTACTTTCTCTCATAATATTTTCTCTCTCTCACATACAGAGCCAGCTGCACACATACACAGAACCACAAAAGCACATATTCAACTGCTGCAAGGAATTCAATTTTTATAAGGTTTCAAAGGAGTTACAACAATGTTCATTGGATGAATCTGATGCATATTTTTATGCTCAGGGTTTTCCTCTTCAAAGAAGAATTTTATCAATTGCCAATAAAAAACAATTGAAATTCAACTCAATATGATTTCTAAACATTAATAATAAAGATATAGTTAGAGAAGACTCGCTTACATTGTATATTTTAATAGAATCATGTATATGATTAAAAGGGTATACCATTAAATGATAATATTAAATCCTTTCCAATGTAAAACATAGAAATAGGAATAAAACTTTGTAAACAAAATGCAGTTTTTCTGAGATCTGAGGTTTTAGACATGTCATGCTTTAGCCATGTTTTCTGCTCTCTAATTCAGCTTTCCTAGGTCTAATTAACCTTATTTAAATGTCTAGAACTGTTTAACAACTTTGGAAGATGTTACCAATTAGTGATTGTCATGGTTAGGCTAATGAGTCAACTTAGCCTGCTAATTGTGTCCAGGCGTTTGGTCAAGCAAGCACTGGGCTAATTTTAATACAAGGACATTTATGAGCTTTAGTCATCAACGAGATTACTGCAAAGATGGATGATTACATGTACATCAACCGAGGAAATTGCCATAAGCAATGAATAATGTTTTATCCAATCAGTTGAATTCCTTAAAAGGGGAAGTGATTTCAGCATTCAGAGAGAATATCCCAGCTCATCTGTGGACAGCCAACATCTTCCAGAAGCTCATCAAGGACCTTAATTGGACTTTTATCGGACTCATTGCCTTGTAGCCTGCCTGTGTAACCTGACCTGTGCATCCCCGCAGTCATGTGAGAGACTCTCATAAATTTTCACACACTTTACAGATAGCTCCTGTTGATTCTGTCTCCCTAGAGAACCATGATTAATACAGTGATATTGGTTCCTTTTTAATTCACCAAATGTATGTATTTTTATGGAAATTTTTATGATTTTTCTAACTCATCATCATTTGTAAGGAAGTATTTTAATCCTCAGATTTTCTTGCTTATTATTCAATGCATTTTTTTGAAAAATGTTCCAAATGTTTTTACTTATTTTCTTTAATACAAAATAATCTTTACTCTTAAAATAAAGAAGAAACTGTTAATTATTATAGAGCATGTGTTTTCATCTTCTTTTTTCCTTATCATTTGATAATATTTATTAACTCTTTTTTATGAAATGAAATATTGTTTTTGTCTATTTTCACACTTTTTCTCCTTCTAATTTCCCCATCATTTTTTCACTTGGAGTTTGATATCACTCTTTTTCCAGAATATATACAGGTATCATCAATATTTTGGCTTTGCTAATTGGCTTTTAAGCAATTAACTTATCAAAATTAATGAGGCAATAAACCTATAAAAATTAATTAGGCTTTGTTTGGGTCAATACCTTCATCAGGGTTGTATGATGTTAAATAGAGTCTTGTTTAAAAACCTTTGAGCATCACAAAGCTGGAAAGTAAGCAAACATTTTGGAAGAAATGAAGGAATTAAGACTGAAGAATCACATGTATCCAAATAATAAACTAAAAATAATAGGATTGTATTATTTAGAGATGAAGTGCTGCATTTAGACTGAAAAGAAAAGTATATAAATATTTACTATTAACACATAAAAATAAGTTTGGATTTGCTTTGCAAAATGCCAACTAACATGCACAAAATAATTGCCACATTAGGACAAGTCATGCATTCTTCAACCAGTAAAAAGATAAGGCTAATCCTAAGGTTAACTGAAGCCATAATACTACTGCCTTCACACTGATCAAATAAAATACTAATGTGTTAATTTAGAGTCAACATGGGTTAGAGAACAAAGTAAAAATATTATGAGGAATATAGTATCCCTAATGACTTGTGTCTGGAAAAGTGTCTTAAACAACAGCATTCCTGAGGGCTCTAGAGACTTCTGGAAATATAGGCACACTACAGGTAGGGCAGACAATCCAAGAAATTCTGCACCCTGTCAATGTGTCTTACTTTGGAATATATGCTTCCAATGTAAGAGTTAGACTCATTTATAATTTCCCTACACATGGCTCTAAATATGATTTAAGTCTTCAGTCTGTTCATATTCCAGCTGAGCCTTGAATCTCAGCAGATTTGCCTCACCTACTCACCAGTTTGTTGGATTCTCCCAGAACAGCTTCCAAAATGGTGATGATGGACAACTCCCATCCCAGGAAGTGGAGACTGCCTGCAATTGCAAGCAATACAGTTCAATCCATCTGCTCCATGGAATCCAAACCCCACTTTCAATTAGAGACATGGAGGGCATCACCATCCCCAAATCCTCAAGACTAAGGAATGAACAAACATATGGGAGAATGCAACTATGGACTAAAGGAGACTTATGGTTATTCTAGCAATGGAAGAACTTGTAACAGTGATATAAAGGCAGTGGCCACCAGAGGTTCTGAGGAGAAGGAGAGGGAAGAATAGGTGCAACATGGGGGCTTTTTGGGGATATTGGAATTGTCCTGCATGACATTGCAATGACAGATACAGGCCATTATACATTTTGTCAAAACTTATAAAATTGTGCGGTGCAAAGTTTAACCTAAAAGGTAAACTGTCATCCATGGTTAGTAGCAGTGCTTCAATGTGTGTTCATCAATTTTAACAAATGTACCACTCTAAAGAAAGATGTTGTTAATGGGGGATTGTTGGAGGGGGAGGGTGTGGGGAATATGGGAATCTTCTATATATTCTTTACATAGCATTTATGTAATCTAAAACTTCTTTAAAAATAAAAATTTAAAAAATTTAAAAAATCAAATGCAAAGTAGATGCATTGATTTGAGAATATTTCATCTCAAGATAGGATACATGAAGTATTTCACACTATATTGGAAACAGAGTGGATGTCAAAAGAATGTGTGATGTCAGAAAGCAGAAATACAGTCAATTGTGCTAAGCTTTTATATAATTTACTGCTCTGCCTGGAAGTTGATATATACCACCTTAAGATTCACTCTACTTTTCTTTTATATTAATGCTTTTGTGAATATGCTGCATGTATAATTCACCATCTCTGAACCCTTTCATCAGAAGAGTCCCTGGGCTTCTTCAGCTTCTTAACAAAAATTATTGCCCCTGGCTTTGTACAAAAGTATGATATGATGAATATTGACTATGGAATTTTGAGGCTTTGAAAGCTGAGACCAACATGATTATGATGATATGTAAAAACTCATTCGAGATTCTAAATTGGGTTCCATTAAATCCCTCAGCCTCTTGAAATTGTATGATCATTTCAACTGAGTATAATATTTAAAAAAACAAAGTTAAGAAAATTTAACTTAGCTTGTGTTGAGTGAATGTTAAAATTTATTAATATACTGGAAAGAGAGAGAAAAAGTGCTGATTCACAGAGAACATGTGTATAGAATGGTTATATAAGCAGAATGACAAAAATGTGAGAGACAGATTGAAGTTTTATTTCACTAATGAAAATCTTCTTGCCCAAATGCATTATTGAAGAAGACTGTATGTTAGAATTCTCTGAGGTGCTAGATATGGGTAATCATTAAAAAGACAACATTTTAAAAGGACAAATGATAAAGATATAGTGATGACTGATTGTAATGACATACTTTTATCCCACAATAGTAGAGTCTGATAGAGCCAACTAAAGAGGACTGAGAAAACAGTAAATCTAGATATCAAATACAGAGCAACATGCAACACATCTTATATTTAAATGTGGCATTGCAGGTGATTTTTTCAAATTATAAACAAAACTGCAAAATAAAATTTGTCTGTTCCTTCCTTTTATATTTTTCCTTTCACAGCTCACACATATCACATTTTTCCCTGGGGATAAGGCTGATATCTTCATATGAGACCTATTAGAATTAGATATTAAATGTTGATAGTAATAAGCCAACAAAAGGTATTACATGTGAAAAAACACAAGGGATTTTGAAACAATGGTAGGCTGCTGGGAGGTTTGATACCAAATCTGAGTCACTAAAAACAGACTATCCAAAAGGTTATTTTCAGTGCATGTTTCACAAATGATTTATAGCTACACTGGTTGCAGTTTCTCCTATCCAAGGTGCAGTCTATGATTCCAAGCTCTGTGTAAGTACCAACATTTTCCAAGTACTTGATCTTTATAGTGTGATTGAGTCAACTTCTTGTATTAATACAAATTTCTTGCTGATTTTGCAAAGTAGGTAGACAGAGCTCGCTCCCTCACAAAAACAATAAGGGAAAAGCAAAAAGCTATCTAAGAGAGCTGCTTTGTGGATCTGCAGACCAGATAGAAAGAAGAGGCCAAGAGACAGAGGCCAAATGAAAACCATAAATTACTTGCCCTTGTGGCTGGGAATGGCACATCTATCCCACCCTCAAGGTAAATAGTCTAGGTAAAACCCTTGGCTCACTACAGGGAACTTAGTGAGGAAAGAATGCTCTCTTCTCTAGGGTGCAGAAGGTTATGGCGGAGGGCAGAGAGTGATTTCTCTTCAAAGAGTGTGTCTACCTGAGCTGCGTTTATATCTCAAAATAGACCCAGTCAGCACTGGAGCAGCCCCAGAGATAGGGGAGGGAGAATCTGATTAGGCATGCTTCCACACCTGGCTGCCATGGGTGAGAGAGGAACTTGGTCAGACAGTAGGTAGAGAAGTCACCTAACCAGCCTGGAAGAGAATGAAGTCAAGAGAGATAGCCAGTAGCCAGGTGTTACAACCCAACTCCTGAAGGTCATGAGTTGCCAAGGCCACAAGACCAAAGATTACACCTTGCATTTAGTCAGGCATAAGCTTTATTACAGGAGATAATCTATTATCTACATCGATTCAGTTTCTATTTAGTAATGGCTTGCAGGAATTAGCCATTTAAATACTTCAGTTTAGAAAATGCTTTCACAAACTTCTTATAATTAACCATAAGTTACTTTTTGTTATTAATATTAATTTCTGGATTTCTACTTAATAATGATTTCCCAGAATCAGTCATATACATTATAATCTTTCAGTTCAGAAATTGATTTTACAAACTTCCCATAACAACCCATAACCACATAGACTATAATTATTTCATCTGAAGAAAAAGTCACCTTTACAAAACAAATTTCCTTAATTAATGCTACTTTCTACAATACCTTCTATGGTATTGCAATATTCATTCAAGCCTTGTCTTACATATTCCCACCCAGATTTTATGAAAACCAGCCTTCTTATCTTAGGAAAAAACACATACTCTTAAAGAAACATCAAATTTTAGTCATCATTGCCATGAATTCACTCCCACAAACTTTTACTTCTTTTTTATCTATTTACATCTTACATCACTCATTCTGTTCTGTGAAGAAAAAAACTATTCATTTCAATTTAGGCAAAAACATTTTTTTTTTTAAAAGAGGTTTGCAATTATCTCACTAGACAAGCACTTTAAATTTTCATCATCTTCAATATTTAACACATATAATGCTAATTTATTTTATTAGTATCCATATAAACCTAGGAATGTTTCACTCAAGTTATATAAAATTGAAATCACTTTAGTTTCTGAAAGAAATGTTCTTTTTCCTTCCTTTCTCCACAGGAAGCTTTTTCTTTAATAAGAGTCTGAAATGGTGAATAACTTTAAAAGCATACTGACTGCCAGGTTCTAGAATATATTATAATTGTTTCATTTGTTTTAATCATAATTTATAAATATCTTTCCATAGCTTTCAAAGACTTTTCTTCACTTGCTGAAATCTGGCCATTGGATTATTACTGTAATCTCAAAGGCTGTTAAAACTTAATTGGGGGGAGGCAGATGTGGCTCAAATTTTGGGCATCTATCTGCCATATAGAGGGACCTGGGTTTGATCCCCAGGACCTCCTGGTAAAAAAAAGAAAAATTAAACTTAATTAGAGAATTACAGGGCAGACTATACAAAACAAGGTTTATTCTGTAATATTCCCTCTGTCCCTAGCATTTTAATTTCCATGATGAGTAGACTGAATTCTAGGTTAGCCTCATATCTCCCCTATCTTTCTACACCCAGCCCATTCCCTTAATTTCTAAGTCAGTTTTACCAAAATTCAGTGAATGTTAGGAGAAGACCCTGGGGGGTAGGAAAGGCTATAGAAAATTATGGAAGAATTCAGAACAACCTTTTAAGTATATTTTAAATAGTATCTTTAGTCAGATTTTACATGTCTTTTTATCCTGTTTGGATTTTCTAATTTGGATTTACTATTACCATCCAGAAATATGAAAATATACACTGACCAAACAAACACAAAAAAAGTTAAGACACACCAACAGAAACATAAAGCTCACTAATTTGACACATAATTCTTACTTCTTTTATATGGCTGTCTCCATGCTCAACATCATTTCCCATCTCTGATTTTTGCTGCTTTTAAGATCTTCTCTGTAATCCGTGTTGCCTGTAATATGTAAGCTCATTCTTGGAAACACACTTTTAATAGTTAAAAGCAACCAGTTAGGAATTCTTGAGCATTATAAATATAGTTAAGCCTTAATTTAGCAGTTTTGACAGACAGACATTTAACATATATTCTGGAATACTCTTGAGGAGTTCAGCAGTAAGCTATTGATTCAAAAGTGTAAGTTCATTTTAACACATTAATAAAAATTCTGATCAAAATAAAATGTGACTAAAACTTAAAACATTGTTAAAATAGCATCCCATTTCAACTCTTCTACAGTTTACATAAGTATTATGAGCTTTCGAGTTTAGAACATATTTTTAATGGCAGGCTTACAAAAACTACTAGCACTTTTTTTTCTATTTGTTTTTATAATTTTGTACTTCAAAGTTACTAAACTTTAACAGCACCAATTTTGTTACTTTGGCTATCCAGATCTAATTCAAAAATAACATGGAAACAGAATAGAGAACATCAGTGTTGGTTAGTTTTTTCACTTCTCCAGTAAACTAATTATATTAGCTCTCCTAGACCATTAATGCACCAACCAGGTGGCAAGGGGTTCACAGATTGCTGCCAGAATGTTTCCCTATCTTAGTTAACTGCTATTCCCATCAGCATTTTCAGGCATCCCCATAATCATGTGTAATTCCAGAACACTCAAGCAAGTGGGTGACCCCATATTCTCTTGGTGGTTCCCACTTACACAGGAGTGGATCCACCCCTCCCCACATAGATGTTACAAGCCAACCTGTCATTTCCCCCATGGATTCTCCTTTCCCTCATCTCATGCACTCAAATGCCAGTCAGTCTCCTGGCTCATGGCTCACTAACTGTTACAACACAGTTCCTGAAGGGCATGAGTTGGTAAGGCTGCAAGACCAAATAACACACCTGGTTTAAACTTTATTGGGACTTACAGACTGGAGAGAATCTCTAAAGTTGGCAGTTCAGAGAATTAAGATAGTGCTCTACAATGAGACAGGAAAAATGAGGGGTGATATAATGAGTCTTAGAACAAGGACATTCCATAGGATTGATAGCAGGGACATTTCATTGCATTTGAGAACAGATTTCCTGCTAGGGTCATGTGAAGCATACACATAGGGTCAGGTGATATTTTCACTATGCTCATAGGAAGGACATTTACCAAGGAGAGTTACTGCTTTGGGAAGATTATATTTTATTATACCATTTATGCATTCTCTACCCTCTGGAGGGTTGTTAATTGTTAACATAAGCCTAGATCACACAGGTGGCTACTTGCCGAGGACTTAAGGGGGCCCTGGGTCCCCAGACCAGCAATCTGATAGCACCCCAATTCCCTTTAAGGAAAGAAGGTGGGGAGAGCCAGATATGATTTCAGAAGCCAACCTAACCTGTGGAGTGGGTGGAACTCAGTATAGCAATACCTGCCTCATATATACTAGATCCTTGGTTTGATTCCCAGTTCCACCTGAGAGAATGGATCCAGTGAGTGATCAATGGAGTTTTCAGTTACCCAGCTGACATCTTGTGACAGGAAATTATAGACTGAGAATTTTTTTTTTGGTTTTAGATTTTTTGATCTATTTTATAATTTTTATTTACATTTTTAATACTTTATTAAATTTGCTAAAACTGGTGTATTAGTCAGCCAAAGCACTGTTGATGCCAAATATCAGAAGTTGGTTCATTTTTATAATGGATATTTACTTGGGGTAGAAGTTTAAATGTATAAGGCCATAAAGCATAAGTTACTTCCTTCACCAAAGTCTATTGCAAAATGTTGGAGCAAGATGGCTGCTGATATCTGCCAGGGTTCAGGTTTTCTGGGTTACTTTCTTCCAGGGGCTTACTTCCTTCTGGGCTCAGCTCCTCTGCTATCTCCACAAGGCCAGCTGTAGACTATCAGGTTAAATGCTTTTATCTCTTCCCAGGGCTTTTACTCTTTCCTCATGACCAAGCTCCTCTATGTGCTTACTCCCCTAGGCTCCAGCTCAAACACTCCAAAATCCCTTCTCTGTGGTGCAGTTTGTCTGTGAGTCCCCTCCAAACAAGGGGGCAGGGATGCAATGTCCTACTGACATGGCCAAATCAAAGCTTTAATCATTATTTAACAGAGTAAAAGTAAAACTTCTGAATCCAATATACTCTAATATCCCAAGAAGAAAAGACCCGTTTACAAACATAATCCAATATTACTTTTTGGATTTTGTCAATATTATCAAACTGCTACCCTCTACCCTCTGAATTCCAAAAAGACATTACAATATTTTTTAAAAATGTTATATCAGTAACAATGCTGAGTACAAAATCATATCACAGGCAGTTTAAATAAATACAGTTTAACTTGGGGCAAAATCCTTTCTGCTGTATACCTCTGAAACTTACAAAACCATTTATCTGCTTCCAGTACAAAAATGGACAAAGGATAAACATTTTCCATATCATACAGAGAATTTTGGAGGAAAACATGAGTCACAGGTCTTCTACACTTCAGTACACCTGCAGGGCATCCTCCATTAGATTTCAAGGTCTGAGAGTCATTCTTAAGATGATGGATTTTTCTCCCTGTGGCCTTTTGGGGACCCACACTTTCCACAGGCTTACCCAATGACCATTTTCTTGATTCCACCTTCATCAAGCATCTGGGTGTCAACCAACTCCAGACCTCACCTTCCAAGAGTGTTGGGGTGATTGCCACACCTTATAACTCAGGGTGTGGTGATGCAACATCCTACTGATGTGGCCATATCAAAGCTCTAATCATGATTTAATCAAGTAAAAGTAAAAGTCTGAGTACAATACACTCTAGTATGCCAAAAGGAAAATATCAATTTACAAACATAACCCAATATTACTTTTAGGAATTCATCAGTAATATCAAACTGCTACAACTGGGTACCTTACATTTGGAGGACAGACTGCAAGGTGATATATTTTTGAGTAGCAGCAGCTTGAGATAGTTTATCGAGGTCTGAAAGGGAAGCCCATTTGTTGTGAGTTTTTTTTTGTTGTTGTTGTTGTTGTTTGTTAATTTTTCTCTTTCTTTCCTTAATATTTTTTGCTTATTTTTTCCTCCAAATTTCTTTGTTTCTTTTCTTTCTTTCATTTTCCCCTCTTTCATTGCTTTTCTTTCATTCCACCTATTCTTGTTTGGTCTTCATTTTTTCTCTTTTTTTCTTCTTCTCATCTTTCTGGGTTTTTATTTTATTTTGTTTCTCATTCTATTTTTATTATCATTCCTATCTATTTTTAATGATTTTTCACTCATTACTTATTTATTTTCTTGGCTCTTTTATGGTTCCTTTTCCTTCTTTTTAAAATTATTACTATTACCAATTTTATCTTCTTCTCTCTTTCCTTTAAATGGTCTTTTTATTTTTTCAAGGTAACACAGACATATACAAGCAAATAAAATAAGGGGAACCAAGTGTGGAAAAGGAACTGTAACGCAGAATAAAAGAAAATAAAATCCTAGAGTAGAAAGAGATGCTAACCATCTGAATAACCACATGAAGATAAACAGATGCCTAGACACCAGTAAAAATTTACAAGCCATACTAAGAAATAGGAGGACATGTCCCAGTCTAATGAACAAACTAAAAAACTGGAGGAGGAGAAGAATGTGGAAAAACTAATCAATGATATCAAAACAAATATCATGAATCACCTTAATAAGTTGAAGGGAAAGATAAAGGATATTAAGAAGACACTGGGGAATATAGTGAAGAAATCAAAATACACATAAAATGATAATGGATCTGACAGTGATGAAAGCACAATATAAGAAATAAAAAGCATGCTGGATACACTTAACAGCAGATTTGAACAGGCAGAGGAAAGAACTAGTGACATCGAAGATAGTACATCTGAAAACTGACAGTAGAACAGATAGATGAAGAAATAGAAAAATACAGCAGGGATCCAAGGAATTGAATAAAGCAAAAATGCACACACATATGCATTATAGGCCTCCCAGAGATAGAGAAAAGAGGTTAAAGGGGGCAGAAGGCGTGTTGGAAGAAATAATGGCCAGAAATTTCTGAAGTCTTTGGAGGGACATGGATATACATGTCCAGGATGCACAGCATACAACAAACAGTATAAATCCCAACAGGCCTATCTCAAGATATATATTTAACAAATTGTCAAATGTTCAAGACAAAGAGAGAATACTCAAAGGAGCAAGAGAAAAGAGATCCATCATATACAAGGGAAGCTCAATATGATTAAGCTCTGATTTCTCATCTGAGACCACAGAGAAGAGAAGACAAGGATATGACATAGTTAAGGTGTTAAAAGGAAACCTGCCAACCAAGAATTCTGTATCTAGCAAAGCTGGCATTCAAATATGAGGGAGAGCTCAAAATAATCACAGATAAAAAGGAATTTGGAGTGTTGTCAACAAGAATCCCATATATCAAGAAATACTAAAGAGAGTTCTGCAGTTTGAAAGGGAAGGAAAAATCAAGGGGGAGAGAGAGTTGGAGGAGAGAGTAGAAAAGAAGATTATTATTACAAATAACCAAAAAGGATAAAAAGAGAAATAAAAACAAAATGTGACATACATAAACCTAAAGAAAATAAATCTAATGTAAGAACTTCCCTGATACTAACAACACTGAATGTTAATGGATTAAGGTCTCTAATAAAAAAAAAAGAAATGAAAACAAAACAGATTGGCATATGGATTAGGAAAAATGCCCTAGCTTTATGCTGTCCACAAGAAACTCACCTTAGACTTAGGGACACAAGGATGTTCCAAGTGAATGGTTGGAAAACTATTTTATATGGAAACAGTAACTAAAACAATGTGAGTAGCTATAATAATGTTGGACAAAATAGTCTTAAAATGTAAAACTTTTGTAAGAGACAAAGAAGGACACTATATATTAGTAAAAGGGGAAATCTATCAAGAAGGAAGAATAATCATAAACATTTATGTATCTAACCAGGATGCCCCCAAACAATACATTAGGCAAACAATGGAAAAAATAAGTGGAGAAACAGATGCCTCTACAATCATAGTGGGGGTCTTTAATACACCCTTATCATCATTAGACAGAATATCTCAACAGGGCTCAATAACAAAACAGAGACCTTGATTAATACATTAGCTGATCTAGACCTAAGTGACATATACAGAACATTGCACCCAAATATAGCTGGATATACATTCTTCTTGAGCACACATGGATCATTCTCGTGGATAGACCTCATGCCAAGTCAAAGAAGAAATCACAATAAGTTCAGAAAGATTGGAATAATACAAAGTAATTTCTCTGACCACAATGGAATGAAGTTGGAAATCAATACAAGACAGAGAACCAGAATAGGCAGAAAGTTATGAAAGTTAAACAAGATATGCTTAGACAATCAGAGGATCAAGGAGGAAATTGCACAAGAAATCCATAACTATCTTGAAATGTGTGAAAATGAGAACACAACATGAGAAAATCTATGGGATGCAGCAAAAGTAATGTTGAGAGGAAATTTTTTAGTTATAAATGCCTATATTGAAAAGAAGAAAGAGCTAAAATCATATACCTAACTCCATACCTAACTGCAGGAACTAGAGAAAAAACAATAAGCTAATTCCTAAAGCAAGCAATAGGAAGGAAATAAAGAGTAGAGGAGAGCAAAAAGAAATTAAAAATAAAATAAGAAAAAAAAACACTGGAAAAATTTAACAAAAGCAAAAACTGGTTCTTCGAGAAGATTAATAAAATGAACAAACCCTTAGCTAAAATAACAAGGAAATAAACAGTGGAGATGCAAATAAATAAAATGAAAAATGAGTGAGGGTATATCTTCACTGATCCCAGAGAAATAGAGTATCATAAGAAGATACTTTAAAAGAATTGTATGCCAACAAGATGGATAACTTAGAAGACATGGATAAATTACTAGAAATACAGAAGCAGACTATATTATTGAAAGAAGGAATTGATGAACTCAACAAACCAATCACAAGGGATGAGATTGAACTAGTCATTAGAAACCTCCCAAATAAGAAGAGTGAAGGATCAAATGGCTTCAAGATGAATTCCACCAAACATTCCAGAAATATCTAACACAAATCCTGCTTCAACTCTTCCAAAATATAGGATTTGAGGGAGCATTGCCTAACTCAATTGATGATGCCAAAATCACCTTAATCCAAACACACACAAGGACACCACAAGGAAGGAAGTAATAATTTCACTAAATGAAGATGACATGATCCTATGCAAAGAAACTCCTGAGAAATCCACAACAAAGTTGTGATAAATGAGTTCATTAAGTGGCAGTCTGTAAGAACAACTCTCAAAAATTGATAACATTTCTGTACACCAATAATGAGCAATCTAAGGAGAATATCAAGAAAAAAAATTCTATTTACATTGTAAACTAAATGAATCAAATACCTAGGAATAAACTTAACTAAAGATGTAAACAACTTTACCCAGAAAACTGCCAAACACTGTTAAAAGAAATCAAAGAAAACCTAAGTAAATGGAAGAATATTCAATGTTAAAGGATTAGAAGACTGAACATGATAAAGATGTCTGCCCTATCCAAATTGATTTACAGATTTAATGCAATATCAATAAAAACAAAAACTGTTTTTTACTGAATTGGAAAAGCTATTTATGAAATTTATTTGGGAGGTCAATGGTCACCAAATAGCCAAAAAACATATTGTAAAAGAAAAACAAAATTGGATGAATCATGCTACCTGACAATAAAACATAATAAAAAGCTACAGTGGTAAAAACTGCATGGTATTGGCACAAGGATAGACATACTGATCAATGGAACAGAATTTAGAGTTCCAAAATACATCCTTGCATGTACCGTTAAGTGAGGTTTGACAAGGCAAGCAAGCTCACTCAACTGGGACAGAAAGACCTCTTCAACAAATGGTGCTTGAAGAATCAGATATCCATATCTGAGGCAGTTTGACATTGTTTATGAATTCCAGAAATATATATTGGATTATGTTGTAACTGGTCTGCCCCTCAGGGCATATTAGATAATATTGGATTCAGAGGTTTCACTTTTACTGGATTAAATAATGATTGATATTTAATTGGGCCACATCAGTAGGATGTTGACTCCCCACTCACTTGGTGGGTGGGGAATCACAGAGAAACCACACCACAGAGAAGGAAGTTTAGAGTTTTGGATGTGGGAGACTGGGAATTAAGGACACAGAGGAATAGAGAGAAGGCTCATTTAGACACAGCTGTGGCCCCAGGAAGAGAGACAAGCCATTAATCTGATAGTCTACAAATGGCCTTATTGAGAAAGCAAAGCAGCTGAGCCTGGAGAGAAATGAGCTCTGGGAAGAAAGGAAACCAGGAAGCCAAACCCTTGAAGATGTCAGCAGCCATCTTTCTCTAATACATGGTGACAAACTTTTGTGAGGGAAGTAAGTTATACTTTTTGGCCTGGTAAATGTAAGTTGCTACAATAAATAACTACCTTTTATTAAAAAACAACCAATTTCTGGTATTTTGGATCAACGCCGCCTGGGCCAATTAATGCAATATCCAAAAATATGAGAGTGGATCACCATCTCACTCCCTATACAAAAATTAACTAAAATGGTTCAAAGACCTAAATATAAGAACCAAGACCATAGGGCTCCTAGATGATAATGAACAGAAGAATTTATGAGATCTTGTAATAGAAACAGTTTCATAAACTTTACACCAAAGCATGACAAATGAAAGATAAAATACATAAATTAGACCTCCTCAAAATTAAAAACTTTTGTGTTTTAAAGGACTTTATCAGGAAAGTGCAAAGACAGCCTACACAATGGGAAAAAATATTTGTTAAACATCTGTCCAATATGTGCCTAATATCCAGCATATATAAATAAATCCTACATTTCAAAAAAAAAAAAAAGACAACCCATTTTAAAAAATGAACAAGAAATTTAAATAGACACTTCTCCAAGAATAAAAACAAATGAATAAATAGCACTTGAGAATATGTTCAGGATCACTAGCTATTAGGGAAATGCAAATCAAAACTATGAAATGTGTCATAACCTATTAGAATGAAAGCTATTAAAAAAACAAAGAACTAAAAGTGTTGTAGAGCATGTTCAGGAAAGGGAACTAGTGGGAATGTACAATGGTGCAGCTATTGAGGATGGCAGTTTGGTGGTTTCTCAAGAAGCTAACTATAGAACTACCATATGATACAGCAATCCCATTTCTGGGTATATACCTAGAAAAATTGAAAGCAGGGACACAAACAGATATTTGCACACAAGTGTTCATAGTTGAATTATTCACTATTGCCCAAATTTGGAAGCAACCCCAGTGTCCACCAGCAGATGAACTGATAAGCAAATTGTGGTACATATATATACAATAAAATATTACTCAGTTCTAAGAAGGAATGTTGTATTAAAATACAGGACAACATGGATGAATCTTGAAGAACTTATGTGTGTGAAGTAAGCAAGTCATTGAAGGACAAATATTTTATGACATCATTGATATGACAAGTAAATTGAGCAAACCTATAGGGCTACTGTCTGGAAAATAGTTTATCAGAAGACTGAAATGAAGTAGACTGTGGTGAACCAAAGCTCAATATGGGCCAAATTTTTGATAAGGTGGAAGAGGTGATTGGCCTGTGTATGGGGGTGATTATAGTGCAGTGATGTGACTGGGTTTGATGATGCTGTAGTGAGGGGGGTAGTACGGTGAGCTGGTGGGTTGGAATATCCATGCAACTGGGGAGAGGGCTGAAGGAAGGAACTGGTGAACTCTGGGAATTAGTAAGTCTGTGGTTAAAACTACAATGGTAGGAATATTCTTTTGGCAAATATGGCAAGGGAGTGTTACTGGTACAGGGCTTTGGGAGTGAGGGAATATGTGGGAAAAGGTAAACCAGGGGCATGCTTCAAGAGAACATGAAAGTGATCATTCTCTCATAGTATGTTATCTCAATGGGTGGAGATCCACACAGTAAACAATAAAATATTAAACTTCCCATGCTGGGGAGTTCTGCTGTTTATCAATTAGAGGGGCAAGAATCTCTGAAGAATATAGATAGTGCCTAATAAAAGAAAACTGATCAATATGTCAAGTCCTCAATATTGTTGCA
This sequence comes from Cabassous unicinctus, assembly GCA_029593785.1. Lineage (NCBI taxonomy): Eukaryota > Metazoa > Chordata > Mammalia > Cingulata > Chlamyphoridae > Cabassous > Cabassous unicinctus. The sequence continues at coordinate 35,702 of JAQZBX010012474.1, forward strand.
TGTAACTATGAAGCTTATTCTTCAAAACTGAAACTTAGTGATCACCATAGGTCTGAGGGAGGAGAAGGGAAGAATAGAATAGATGGAACATAGGATCTTGGAATTGCTCTTCATGATCTTGCAAAGATGGATACAGGTCATTTTAAATTTTCTCAAGAACTATAGAAGTGTATGGTGCAAAATATAAACCATAATGTGAACCATTGTCCAAGTTTAGTAGCAATGAATCAATATTTGTACAACAATTCAACAAATGTAGCATACAAATGTAAAATGTTTTTAATAGGGGACAATGGGAGAAGGGGAGGGGTTGGGTGTATGGGATCCCCTATATTTTTTGTGTGACTTTTCTGTAACCTAAAGCTTCTTTGAAGATAAAGTGAAAAGTAAGACCTTGGGGAAATGTACAGAAGAAATTGTCACTGTACATAAAAGATAACAGATCTTAGGGTGAAAGGCAAAACCAAAAATATTTGCTTATTGTATTTTGTTTTGTTTTATTTTTATTACTTTTTTATTTTTGAATTTTATTTGCTTACTATTATTATTGTTTTAATTATTGTTTTATTTGTTTAATTTTTGGCTAAGGTTTTGGGGAGGTTTGGATCACAGAAGGGCCACAACTGTGTCCGCAGAGCATCACAGGTTTGGGGTGTCAATGATGGGGGGAGGTGAGGGGAGGTGTGCACCTGGGGCAGGCCTCTATGACATATAAATATGTTCAAGCAGCCATGAGAAATTGTCTCAGTGGGTAGACATCCAAACAATAAAAAAAGAATATTGAATTCCCATCCTTGGAAGTCCTGCTACATTCTCTAAAAAGGAGCAAGAATTCCCCACATATGCTGTTGGTGCCTAGCAATGGAGGACAGACCATTACACCAGGCCTTTGATATTGATTTTCATACTTATGAACCTTGTTCTTGTGAAATTGAAATTGAAACTTAGCCTAGTGTTATATATTACCTAAGAGTTACCTCATGAAAATGTCCTTGTTGCTTAAACTCTATCTTCGCCAAACTCAGGAAATAAACTCACTACCTTCCCCTGGCATGGGACATGATTCCCAGGGCAACTCCCTGGCACTGAGGGACTATTATGATGCACCAACTAGTGATGCATTTGGAAAAAGACCTTGACCAAAAGGGGGAAATATTAAATACAAATGAGTTTTTATGGCTAAAAGATTTCAAATTGAGTTGGGAGTTCAATCCAGAATTATGCTTATGCACAGCTCAGCTTGATCTCACAAACTGCCACAGTAAACAGTACTTCAAGTGAACCAATAAACTAAGCCCAAAGGAAGTAGAAAGAAGGAAATAACAAATTCCCTCTCAGTACAGTTTTTGCTTCATCCCATATATTTTGATACATTGTGTTGTCATTTTCATTCATTTCAAGGTAGATCCTGATTTCTTTTACAATTTCCTCCTTGAAACACGGATTGTCTAAGAATGTGTTGTTTAACTTCCATATCTTTGTGACTAATCTGTTTCTCTATCCCTTATTCATTTCCAGCATCATTTAGTTGTGTTCAGAGAAATTACTTTGTATATTTCCAATTTTTCTGAATTCATTGAGAGTTGTTCTGTGGCATAGCATGTGGTCTATCCTCAAGAATGACCCATATCCACTCCAGAGGAATATATATCCCACTGTATTTAGGTGTAATTCTCTTTATATGTCTATTAGGTCCAGATCCTCTAATGTATTATTCAAGGTATTAGGTTCTTTATTGATTCTCTGTCAAGATGTTCTATTGGTGATACTAGTGTATTAAAGTCCCCCACTATAATTGTAGAGCATCTATTTCTCCACTTAGTTTATTCAATGTTTGCCTCATGTATTTTGAGGTGCCCTGATTTGGAGCATAAATGTTTATGATTGTTCTGTATTCTTGATAGAGTACCTTTTTATTAATATATAGTGGCCTTGTCTCTTACAATAGTTTTTCATTTAAAGTCTATTTTAACCGATATTAGTATAGATACTCCTGCCCTTTTTTATTATTTGCATGTAAAATTGTTTTCCAAACATTCACTTTCAGCCTCCTTTCATCTCTGGGTCTAAGATTATTTTCTTGTAGATAGCATATAGATGGATCATATTTCCTTATCCACTCTGCCAGTCTGTGTCTCTTGATTGGAGATTTTAATCCATTAGCATTAAATGTTATTATTGTCAAGGAATTACTTACATTAACCATATTTTCTTTAGGTTTATGTATTCCATATGTTGTTTTTATTTCTCTTTTTATCTTTTTAGTTACTCTTACACTCTCCTCCACCTGTTTCTCTCCTGCTTTTTCCTTAAATTGCAGAACTTCCTTTAGTATTTTTTGAATTTCAAGTTTCTTACTGACATATTCTATTCATTTCTGTTTATCTGTTAACATTTTGTAATCACCCTCATTTTTGAATACCAGTTTTGCTAGATACAGAATCTTCTCTGAAACATTTTTTTTTTTAGTCCTTAACTATGTCGTGCCACTGCCTTCTTGCCTCCATGATTTCAGATAAGAAATTAGTGCTTAATCTTATCGAGCTTCCCTTGTATGTGATGGATCTCTTTTCTCTGCAGCATTCAGTATTCTCTCTTTGTCTTGAGCACTGGGCAGCTGGGCAAGTATATGTCTTGTGGTAGGCCAGTTAGGATTTATATTGTTTGGGATGCACTGTGCTTATTGGACATGTTTGTCCATGTCCCTTGATACAGTTGTGAAATTTTCAGCCATCATTTCCTCCAACACTCCTTCTGCCCCCTTTGCCTTCTATCCTCCCACTGGGATACCTATAATGCATGTGTTTGTGTGTTTCATGCTATCATTCATGGCCCTCAGTCCCTGCTGGATTTTTTCTATCCTTTTTATCTATCTATTCTATTGTCTGATTTCAGATGCCACTTTGCTGATTCTTTCCTCTGCCTGTTCAAATCTGCTATTATGTACATCCAGCATATTTTTTATTTATTGTATTGTGTCATTTGTCTCTATCATATCCATTATCTTTTTATGTATGTTTAAAATTTCTTCAGTAAGTTCTCCCAGTGTCTTCTTAATATCCTTAATCTAAACTTTATTTCATTAAGTTGATTAATGATATTTGTTTAGACCTCTCTGATTAGTTGTTCCACATTCTACATCTCTTACTGTTTTTTAGTTAATTCATTAGACTGGGCCATGTCTTCCTGTTTCTTAGTATGGCTTGTAATTTTTTGCTGGTGACTAGGCATCTGTTTATCTTGATGGGTTTATTTGGTTTGTTAGCATCTCTTTCTACTCTAGAGTTTTTTTTTGTTGTTGTTGCATTTGTTTTTGTGGTTTTCACTTCGACACTTCCTTTCTCTTATTCTATTTCCTTTCTCTTGTATCAGAATATATAGATGAGGGTGATATTCCCTTATTATCCTAGTAAGTAATCCCTACTTTTTGATGAAGGAAAATAGAAATATGAGGAACTTTTGTAATGTTGTGAATACATCTGCAATTCCATCCCTTTGGTAAAGCAAAGCAATGATGAAAATTGTCAAAATCAACTTGTACAGAATTCCTCACAACAATCAAATATTTGAAACAACCTGAGGAGAATTTATCCATTAAAAAAGTTTCTGAACTTTGTTAACAAGAACTAGTGTATGGTGTTGTAACAGGACCCATTCTCTTCTCTGCAGTTATGCAGTAATCTTGAAAATCAGCCACTTGGCAACAGTGGAAGCTGTTTAACACAGCAACCTTGCAAACACTCAAGGGTTGCAACTGTGTTTGGAGTGCCAAAGGATGTCTATTCCACCCACCCACTACAGCATTGATATTATTTGACCTGTCTGGCAACTCCATGGAAAGTTCTTCTCACAGGGTGTTGTTATTATTTTAACTCAGTCAGAGCTCAGTTTGTGTAAATAATCCTATTCCTAGGGTTATTGTCTAAGAAAGACAGTGGCAATTTTTAACATCATAACTGCCTGCTTCTGCAATACCCAATGGAGAAAGCAAGAGCCTGGCCCAGAACTTTATTGGAAGATCTTAAGAACTAGATGTCCTTAGGAATTTGAAAAGTTATAGAATATCCCTTGGGATGTACAAGGCCTGTCCATTTACAGGTATGTGCACTTGCCTAGGAAAGCCCTGAGAAGGCCCCAGTCTCTCATCCTTGACTGACCTAGAGCTCTTCACATGCAGATGGAGAACATTTCAGTGGAATTGTGAACTGCCTGAGCATAGAAATTATGCTTAAACACACACACTGTCCCAACCCAGCTTCTGAAAGGCATGGGTCAGGGCAGCTGCAAGAACAAAGAATGCACTTGGCACAGAGTCAGACATGAGCTTTATTAGGATTTATGGACAGGAGAGGACCTCTGGCAGTGGCAGACTGAAAAATGAAAGTAGTGCTCCACCCAGAGGCAGGAAAATGAAGGGCAATATAAAGGGTCTCAGAACAAAGACATTTCATAACTGTTTTTGCTAGGGTTGCATGAAGCACATAAATAAGGTCTCATAATTTTACTGTAAGAAGGAAGGGTACAGCCTGGAGAAAATTGCAATCTATGATACCATCAGTATGTTAAATAAAGTTGCAGGTTTCTTCCACACAGCCAGGTCCTTTGTCTGGAGGCCATGACAGATGGTTGGGCTATATGCATAGCCTTGGGGAAGCACTGGTAAAGTCCATTTCTGGCCTTCCCACATGGAGGGCAAAATCAGGCTGCCTTGTCTTGTCTAAGGAGATACTAAATAAAACAAGATCCATATAAAATGATAGTGACATAACCAGGTACTAATTTCTTGCAATAAACCAACAATGTTTGGCACCACTGCATACAATGGTGGAGTTACTTATTTCATGATATTCTACTGTCATGTGTCATGTTCCATCGGACTTTCATACTGGCCAGACAGGACTATTAAAAAGACTGTGGGTAGTTATTATTATTCCCACCTTTTCCAATTCTTTGATTGTAGCCATAATTTCTTGGTGCCCTCCCAGGAGTATGTACTGTTTAGTTGCTACAATTCTTTAGGGTGAAGTCACCTTCTCCAGGGATGACTTAGACTTTACTTTTAGCACCTCCTTTATTTCTCTTCTTTGAAGCCAGAATTCCCCTATGGAAATGTGATATTTTGGAGAATGTCGATTCCTAAACTAAAATCAGATATACGGGAAATATACAACGTATACCTTTTGGAAGGTAAACTTCCAATTTGCAAAACTAAATTTTGTGTTTTATTAAGCATAAACAGGTTCTGGCCCATGGAATCATGATACTTTGCCATGAATTAAAGTGCATTTAGCTCCTGTGTCTACTAAGGATAGCACTATTTATTGGTTGGTGGGGGACCAATAATTGTTAATTCTACATGTGGCCTCTGATCCCCTGTGTGCCTGGTTATTGTTCTCACCTGGTGATCTTGACTACTTTCCTAGGGTAGGAGAAAGGGTGCCTGTCCAGCTTCTTAAAGGTTCCTGGATTTGGAGCTACAGCTCTCTATTTATTTTTCCTTTTCCCCCAGCACTCTGAGAGGGCCATTTGTTAAATCTTTTTTTTTTTTT
>JAQZBX010012475.1:0-41142 GCA_029593785.1 Cabassous unicinctus
CTATGTTAACATCTTTTTATCTGTGCAGATGCCCCGAACAAAGCCTTATCAACCTGCTCTCTGCAAATAGATACTATTATTTTATTTATCATTTCTGGAACATTTGCTTGTTTGGGCCCCATCTCAAGTGAATCAACAATCCATACCCTCCTGATTTCCATGTTCCACTCCATGGTGCCCTCCTTCATAAATCCCATCAACTTTATCCTGAGGAACAGGGAGATGAAAAGGGCTTTGGGCAGAATGTTTACTAGATCTTTCCAGTTCTCTTAAGGAGCTGATTTTTTTAAAATTGGAAATAATGTTTCAATAAAAAACAAATAAAATAATCTATATATTTTCTTAAAATTTAGATAAAATATTTATGTGACTTTTTAGAAAAACAATGAGACATTTAAACACATAATCAGAAATAAACATTGAACAAAGATTTTCCTTGTATAAAATCAATTATTACTCTCTGCAACTTTCTTTTTAAAGTGCTAAGTAGTAGGAGTTAAATATTGGATTCATGATGTCATCTTAATATATTCATGTTGGTTTAATTGAAGAAAAATCTAGAGGTTTATCACTTTCCGACGTTCACACTGCATTGAATAGAAAGCTGGGATGAAACAACTCATTCTACCTGCAAATAGATGCACTCTTCTCTGTTTCACCTTTCAAAATAATTTTTACATTTTCATGTTTATTCCTTGATTTTTATATATTGTATCCATGCTTTTATTCATGGTCTCTTATTTCAGTGTAACTTCTACATTATGTCTGTGAACATAAAGTGTGTATCATCTTTAGATAATTGCATAGAGAAATAGTTGCACCTATAAATAGATCCATGTTCATAACACTGTACAACATAAAATTTATATCAGGTTTGTCATTAATCAGTAGGGAGAAAGAACACCGTCTGTGATGTACTGCCTGGTATTTATGCAGACAGAGAATAAAAACAAAAATATATAAAATACATATCATTAAGAGTAAAATATGTGATAGAGTTTCAATAATATCAATCATTTAGCATGACACAGGATAGAACACGGTAATACATTAATGCTAAATTCATCCATGGACAGTCTTGCACATGAGTTCATGGGATAACATGTGATGGGTAGAATTAAAGAGAATCTATAGATCTGGGGTACTATGAACTGCTGATGATCAATGATAGAGGAAAGCACAGTGGATACACACATTCCATGAGCTCTACTTGAGAGGAAACAGAATTTGCTCTCATTTACTTTTAAATTGCTTCTGGAGGTTCTGTTTTAGGCTTAATTCTCTGTACCATTATTTGGTATCATTCTCGCTGTATGAGTTTATGTGTATGTATGGTTATATTAATGACGAAAGGCTTTTGCTATCTCCATGATGTCCAGATTACGTATATAACTTTCAACAATTCTAACTAATTATATTTGTATTGAAAAATGTATAGCAGTCATGGTTTGAAACCTCAATTAGGGGAAAAAAATGAGCAGTTTCATTTCAAATAAAATTGCAGTTTAAGGCTTAATTCTTTACACATGTATTTTATTGATTTAATAACCACTATTATGAAATAAACTCACTCAGTATTTTGTTTTACATTTTAAAAATTTTATGAAGTATATCATTCATACATGAACATACATAAACAATAAGTGTATAGTAAAAGTTGTGAACTTACAAAACAAACACGCATAACATAATACGGGGTTCTATACATCACCCCTCCATCAACACCTTGCACCTTGTTTTGACTACCTACTATAATCCATATCTTACATTTGGTGTATTTTTCTCCCAAACCATCCTATTATTATTTTTAAAAATATGTATTTTATTATAGAAGTTGTGATCTTACAAAACAATCATGCACATGTGTAGAACTCCCATACAAAGCACCCCTTCACTAGCACACCACACTGTGGTGGAACGTCACTCAGTAATTTTTTTCTGTTTATTTAACTCAAAGGATCAGTGAGAATTGTTAAAGTATAACTAAGTTCTTGTTGTTATTCCATCTAGTGCATTGTGTTCCATAGCACCCACCACATTTATTCATGCCCTAATGCATGGATAGCTATTCTGTTAAAGCTCTCAGCTTACTAAGTGACTTTATTTGCAACATTGTATTTTTTCATTTATAATCTGATGTGGAACATATCAATATTATGCTATCACTATGTCTTTGATAGAGCATGGTAAAACCCACTTCTCCGTTAGTGCCATTCTTATATTTACAAAAGTGAATTTCATTTATGCCTGAGTTTTTATGTTTCATATTCTTAATAAATTAGAACTTCAGATAATTAATATCCATATGGGAATTATATTTTCAAATCGCATTTTTATCTATGTTTTGGGGGTTTCTATCTGTATTCCTTTGACTTGAAAGTGGTATTGTTAACATGTGTTAGCATATATTTATTTTGTTTTAAATTGGAACAAGGGAAAACATCTCCTATTATTCCATTCACCTGTTAAGTTTGTCTATATGCCCTTCTTGATAGAGATAACTTGCATGAAAAAGAAGTTCTTTTGCCAATATTTTGTGGGTTTATATATTGTTCAGGGAGATTATATTATATCAGCACATGTTTACTTTGGTTTCTCCTTTATCTATTATTTCTGTGCTTTTATGTTTTAAATTTAGGTTTTTATTTTATTTGTATTTCACCATTTTAAAGCAAGAAAAAAAGTATACAGATGAATACATCCTTTGGGGAGCTAGTGTTCCTGTCACCATCTACCAAGCAATCTGTGTTGTTTGGGCAAACTTTATCAAGTTTATAAATTACCTTGAGTATGTATACATTTTCTAAGCACTACGTTCTGTTCTCTTAACACATTTATTCCTGCAGCAGCATTTTACTGTATTGTTTGTTAAGTACTTGGTAATATTAATATGATTCTTTATTGTCCTTCTCTTCAAAAGATAATATATCAAGTCTATATGGTATTTAAATATATAAACTACCAGTCAAAAAAGCAAGAGAAGTATAGAAAAAACAAACAAATCTTAAAGGATATTCTACATTCATAATTGAACAAAAAGTACTTTAAATGAAAATTTCAGGCCAAAAATAATCTTACATTAAATAGTACTCCATCTGAAATGCTGTTAAGTTTCTGAAGAACTGACAATCACATTCTAAAATTAACATGGAACACATATGATGGGTTGAAAAGAAGAAAGTATATCTCTACATCAGCCAGCCAGTTTCTTCAGGGGAATTTAACAAAACCTTCATCAGAGTTCACAGCTTGCTATCTGCCCTATGTAATTAAGACTTGGTAAACCCCACAGCTATGTGTGCCAATTCCTGTAATAAAATCTCATAATATACATATATAATATCCAGAATATATATTTATATATATGTTCTATCATTATGTTTCCTTGAGAGACACTGACTAATACAGGAAGTATTTTATATAAGCCTATATTTTATGTAAACCCGTATTGAAACTTTCTTATGAGTTTTAAATATTGCTATATAATAATACATTCATTGGAATAAAATACTTTTATTATGTTAAGCGTAAAATGGGGCAATATTAGTGATAATTGTGACAATAGGAATTTATATGCATACATCTTTCTTGTTAATAATAAAAAAATAGGAAAAAAAACATATTTAGAACGTTTTTGAAGTGTTCTTTGTGTGATGGGGGCTAAATGAACTACATTCCAGAGAATAAGAAGCCCTTCCAACTACTACTTTGCTCACTGAAGGCAGCAAGGTGTAGAAGATCAGGTACAGAGAAGCTTTTGGGGGTGAGGAGATTCCAGCAAAGAATTTAAAGACTCTGCGTGCTGAAATGAGGGAATCTGAATGAATATCATATTCTTTGCTAATTCCATCCTCAAAATCCCAGCAAAGATCATCTGAGGGCATGGAGCTAGGAGGGCTCTTTTTAATTACTGTTATGTGCTTACTGAAATGTTCAATAATGAAAAACTCCCTTAGGTAGTTAATTTCGAGGTTTTTGCCTGTAATATTATTTTCCTTCCAGGCTTATATATTTCAGCTTACTGTGTGCCGCAATGACCCCGCACCGTTTTCGAGGTAGAAAACCTGCCTCAACACGCCATTTCTCCTCGCTGTGCTCTTGCTCTTTGGAGACCTGCCAGTGGTGCAGACGATACTATTGCAGATCACACCTCAAGGGTCACTGCTCATGCGTCCTTCTTCTTTCTTTACAATCTTGCCACTTGGCTGCAGAACTTTGAGGATTTATTCCCTCTGAAATTATCCACAGTGTTCCCAATAATTTCCTTGTGAGAATTATCAGGATTATCTCAGGATTCTGTCAATTTACTTTCTTTCCTCAGTACTCTTTCAGAGGCAACAAATAGTGTGGGTCTACTAAACTTTAGTTTAGTTTACATTGTGCCATGATAGCTATTTTTTTTGTTCTTTCTGTGGTATTTGTTTTCAAACTTACAGCATTTACTTTACCAGTAACTGATAGCTAGGAGGATGTTTCAGATAATTTTGGCTAATTTGTTTTAGTTTTGCAAGAGGTGAGAATTTTGATTTTGTTTTACTTCAACTTCTTTTCACATATATTATATATATTTACTTAAATTATAATCTATGTATGTATTATATATATACATACATATATAGCATTTTAAATTTTCTTATCTAAAGGCTATTGCTCCGATTATTGTGAAATATTAACGTTGAAATATCATTGAACCAAAACTGTCAAAAAATTTATTTCTGGTCACTTGAACTTTCTCAAACTTCACAATCCATATTCTACTCTTATCTCTTAAAATAAGCTATTTTCCACCTAATTAATCACAGCATATGGATAAAATATTTATCAAAAACTAGGCTTTAAAACACATTTTCTTCTGTTGAGGCTGAATTACCAATTCCTCCTGAGGATTATGAGTATAAGTGTACCAGTGGTCCCCAGAAAGACATTGACAAGCATGAAGAAGAAGCTAGATGCACGTTTCTTCATATGGTTTGAAATAAAAATACATCTATCTTCACAAAGGGTCTCTGCAGCATTCCCAGGGAAGGGAACTGAAGGGTCACTGTGTTAAAATTTACAGCATTAAGTCTTTTTGAGAGATGTTAATGATCAGAAAGAAAAACCTGATATTTTAGTCTTCATGTATGTTTGGTTCTTTTTATTTTTATTTTTTTTACATTGAAATATATCATTCATGTATGAACATACATAAACTATAAGTGTATAGTAAAAGTTTTGAACTTACAAAATAAACATGCATAACATCATACAGGGTCCTGTACATCACCCCTCCACCAACAACTTGCATTTTTGTGAAACATTTGTTACAAACTGTTCAAGACCATCATCAAAATATTACTACTAATTATAGTCCATATCTTATATTTGGTGTATATTCCCCCAAAGACACCCCATTATTTTTCAAATATATTTTTATTAAAGAGGTTATGAATTTAAAAAACAATCATGCACATGTGTAGAATTCCCATACAACACCCTTTCACCACCAGCACATCATACCGTGGTGGAATATTTGTTATAGATTATGAGATTATATCATCAGACTATTACCACCAACCAAAGTCCATAGTGTAAAGTTGGAAAATTTTCAGTTTGGTTCTTTTTCATCTTATTTTGTATTCTATTATGAATCTGCATTGGTATTTTTAAATCAAACTGCAAAAAGCTAAATTTACCAAGATCTAGAGATAGCACTCAATGTTACTATTATTGTATTGTTAAATTTCATTATATTCTCATTCTTTTATATTATCATTTACTATTTAAGTATGCTTGTATTAGTCTTCCAAAGGGATGCTAATGCAAAATACCGGAAATCAGTTGGTTTTTATAAAGGGTGTTTATTTGCGGTAGAAACTTGCAGTAACCAGGCCATAAAGCATAAGTTACTTTCCTCAACAAAATCTCTTGCCATGTGTTGGAGCAAGATGGCCACTGACATTTGCCAAGAGTCCAGGTTTCTTCGGTTCCTCTCTTACCAGGGCTTATTTCTGTCTTGGCTCAGCTGCTCTGCTTTCTCCACAAGACCAGCTGTAGACTATCAGGTGAAATGTTCATTGCTCTTCCCAGGGCCTCTGCCGTGTCTAATCTAGCCTTCTGTCTGCTCCTCTGTGTCCTTATTTCCCAGGCTCCAGCACCCAAAACTCTAAACTTCCTTCTCTGAGGAGCAGTTTCTCTGTGATTCCCCACACACCAAGGGGGCAAAAACTTAACATCCTATTGACATTGCCCAATCCAAGCCTCAATCATTTTTCAGTCAAGTAAAAGTGAAACCTCTGAATCCAATATAATTCAATATGCCCTGAGGGACAGACCACTTTACAAACATAATCCAATATCTATTTTTGGAATTCATAAACAATATCAAACTGTGCCATTCTTTATATCATAAAATTGCCTATGAAGTTCGGGTTTTAAGTGCAGTATACAAACTTAGGATAGAGGTTTCACTCTCTCTGAAGGTATTTTGTATTCTCACTCCATTTTTACTTTTAGCATAATTTTATCAATTTATCCTTTGACTACAGAGAAACTGCAGCATATTAGCAGACATGAACAATCTCACCAGCTTCATGGAATTCTTACTTATGGATATTTCATGATCCAGAGCGTTCCAAGTCTTCAAGATCTGCTATTCTTAATGATTTATCCGGGACCCGTGACTGGAAATCTTCTGTTATTGCCATTGTGATAGAACCCCAAATCCACTTGCCCATATATTTCTTCATAGGCAATTTATCCTCGTAGATTTGGTTACATCTCAGTAATTGTTTTCAAATCTGTGGTAAAATATCTGACAGGTAGTAAATATATTTCTCCCAAAAGAATGTGCCACTCAGACATTCCTATTTAATTTATTTGGATCCACAGTGTTCTTTTTCCTTGAAGTGATGTCCTATGACTACAATGTTTCCATTTGCCACCCTCTATATTATAGGATCTCCACCTACCCACCTCTGTGCACACGGGAAGTAAGTGGCTTGTGAGCTAGTGGGCTAGTCTATTTTCCCATTCACACAGGTAACACATTCAGGCTCCCCTTCATAGGGTCCAATATGATCCATCAATTTTTCTCTGCTGTACTTCAAGTCATGAGCATCTCATCTTAGGCTCTACAGTTTTCTGAATCTGTGGCCCTGGCTGTAAATTCTTGTTTTTTCTTACTTGGCTTTGTCATCTTAATCATCTCATATATTAACATTTTAAACTGTTCTCCAGGTGTGATCACTGGAAGCCCGAAACAAAGCCTTATCAACCTGCTCTCTCCAGATAGCTATTTTTGTTTTATTTATGATTTCTGGATTGTTTGCTTATTTGGGCTCCATATCAAAAGAATCAACAATTCAAACACTGTTGACAGCCATGTTCTACATTGCAGCTTTTTTTTCATAAATCCCATCATTTTTAGTGTGAGGAATAGGGAAATTAAGCTTGTCCTCTATAGAATGTTGTCCAATATTTCTGGATTCTCAAAAGAAGATTTTTTTTTATTTGACTGGAAATAGCATTTATATAATCAAAGTGGAATAAAATGTATAAAATCATTTTATCTACATTCAAATAAAGTTAAAATGTTGACCAGTTTTTTGTTTTGATATAAAATGGGTGATATATAATTAAATTTGCATACTTAATATTTGTACATAAAGGTTGTTCAAATAAAGTGAATTATTATTCTGTACTCACTATTTTTAATGTTTACTATTGTATATTTAAAAAGTAGATATTTCGGGGTGCTTTCCTATATCCATGTTGTTCTAAATGGAGAGAGATCAAGAAAATTGTATAAATTTTTTCATTCACAATGAATTTTGTTACAAAGATGGGATGAAACTAATATTTATATTTATTCAAATATACTCAATTATATTTTCATCATGAAATAGAATTACTATTATTTAATGTTTAAGTAAATACAAATATAAATAGATAGATAATAGATAGAAAATAATCAGAAAGATAGAGAATAGTATTCAATAATCTTTATTTCAGTATACCTATGCATTATATCCTGAACATTAAATCTGTAATTCTTCTGGATAATTAAAAGGGAAATACTCACATAAACAGATACACTCATTTTCATAACCATCTATTACTTGAAATTTATTTCAGACTTCCTTTCATAGAGAAGGAGATGCAGAGAGAATGAAGGCAGTCATTATTTATAGCAGGGAGAAAGAGATCTTCTGTCTTGTAGCCATTCAAACTAAAATTAAAACAAGCAATGTGTAAAAATTATCATATAAAATAAATAATTCTGAAAAAGTTTCAACACTTAAAATAATTAATTAAAATCTAGAGAAACAAGGGACAAAGTAAGTAATAATATTGCTGAATTCAGGCATTGACAATTCTGAACATGAGATAAGAGATAACACACAATGGATAGATTAAGTGAATCCAGTTGTCTGGTACAGTAGAAGCTGGTGATGATAGCAGATAGGACAAGAAAACACAGAGGTTATCCATGATTCCCACCTGAGAGAAAATAGGATTTTCTCTCAATGCCATTTAAAACCTGGTTGCACAGTAATTGTCTATGTAATGCTTAACTTATGTACTGTTAAATGGTCTCATTCCAAGTGAGAGAATTTACACTTAGGAAGAAAGGCTATCATACTTCCATGCATGTAAATTGAAATATTAATCAAGCTTAATAATTAAATATTGAATTGAACAAATTATGGCAGTCAATTGGACAAAACCCAAGGCAAATTTCCTTCAGATACAGTTGTTATATAAAGCTTAATTGATATTGAATGTATGTGTGTATATATGTGCTTCATTAATTCTAATAAATTTTGCTGTTAAGTCAATCTCATTCTCTTTGTTGTTTTATTTGTTTACCTCAAAGGATCATTGAACGTTGCTTAAGTATAATTACTTTTTTTTGTTCTAAGAACTGCATTGTCCCCACAGCACCCACTGTATATTATTTATCTATTCCCAAATCTGTGAATACCTAAGCTTACAAATCCCAGTTTCTTAAATGACATTTTTCAGTACAGCAGGAATATTATGCTTAGTCCATATCCTTGCTAAAACTTGCCCCCCCCCAAAAAAAAACCCAGCTTTACAGTACTTGCCATTATCATCCTGATAAAACATTTCGTCATTTTTCCTGAGTTTGCATGTATCAGATTGACAATGAATTTGAGCTTCTCATAGTGATAGCCATATTGGAATTATATTTTGAATATTAGAAAATGAAAAAAAAATAATTTTGTTACAGCTTTATTTTGTTCCTAGATATATCCTTTGATTTGAGAATTTTTATTTAAAATTTAATAGCATATGTTAATTAAGTTGTGAATATGGAGCTAGGGAAACTATCTCTTATTGCTCCATTTATCTATTAAATTTGCCAATGTGTCTCTTTGAAGAGATAACTTCTATATTAATATCAAGGAATTCTTTCCTTCTGTATTGTAGTTTTATATGTTGTTTAGGGTAGTTTTAACCACCTCAAGTTTTCAAAGTTATATCTTTTTTTCTCTGTTAGCTCTGTAGTTTTATCTTCCAAACTTAAGCTTTAAATCTACCAGGAATGTACCATATAAAGCAGTTAATAACCTCGTGTGTTCTGATTTTCTTTTTAATCTACTTCTCATGTGCTTCATTGCAGCTCTTGGATTAAGGTGTAAATTACTGTAAATATATATACATATTTCTTGATAGGTTTAGTCCTGCATCAACATCGTGCTGTATTGTACTCAGTAATATTAATATATGTTAAGATAATGAACTTCTTTCAAAAGGTGAGTGATCCACTATGTTGATCATTATGTAACCATGCTTGTTTTAGAATGAGATTTTTTTGATCATCACATATTTAACTGCATTTCAGATTGTGAAACCTTTTCATTTATAAATATTTTTAAGCTGATATTTATTGTGTTATATTTGTCCTATCTGTAAAGTGGAATATCATTTTAGAGTCATTTATATTTTTCTAGGGTACTCTTCTTTATTTTTCCGGACAATTTTAAAAATATTTTATTTACCCTAAATAACATGTAATCATATCACATAAATATATAAGATAATTTTAATTGTACTAAGTTAATAACAGTTTTATTTCTTTTTGATATTATTTAAATTATGCTGAAAATAATATAATTTAAATGAATTTTAATTATTTATTATTATTTAAAACAACTATGACAAAATTAACAACTTTTGACTACTGATAGAGTCATTATCATTATTGCAATTGCTATTGTTTTATTATTATTTTTCTTATTATTACATATCTTAAATATTTATTATAGCTATAGCTATTTTTTCCTAGTGAACTTTCCCATTAATACATAATTCATTCCTTCGTCCCTTATAACAATTTTGCATTTTTAATCTATTTTGTCCAATATTAGTATTGGTACAACAACTCTTTTCCATTACTATTTGCATATAATGTCTTTTTCCAATCTTTAACTTTCAACCTGGTTGTGACCTTACATCTGAGGTGAGCGTCCAGTAGACAGCATATAGATGTCTCATTTTTTTTTCCATTCTATCAGTTTATGTCTTTTGATTGGGAATCCAAGACATTAACATTAATTATTAATACTGTAAAGCTATCCCTTCGTCCATTTTATCCTTTGACTTTCCATTGTCATATCTTACTATTGTATGCCTTTTTACCCTTTAATTTACCCTTCCTAATAATCTTCATTTCTCCACTCTTCTCTGCTTTTCCTTTTCAGGCTTCAGCACTCTCTTTTGTATCTCTTGCAATTATGGCCTTTTGGTAACACGCTCTCTCAGGTTTGTTCATCTGTGAAGACTTTAAACTCGCCCTCATTTTTGAAGTTTTGCTGGACACAGAATACTTGGCTGGCAATTTTTCTCCTTCAGTACCTTAACTACATCATTCCACTTCTAGCATTCATGGTTTCTGATGAAATGTTGGCAATTAATCTTTTTGAAGTTCCCTTGTAGGTGATGCTTTTCTTTTGCTCCTTTCAGAATCCTCTCTTTATCTCTGATATTTGTCAATTAAAATGGCAGGTGTTTCAGAGTATGCCTATGTGGATTTATTTTAAATAAATCTGTTTGGTGTGTGATGACTTTCTTGGTTCTTGATATTTATATCATTTACATTTCTTGGATCTTGATATTTATGTCATTCATAAGGGTCAGAAATTTTCAGTCATTATTTACTCAAATATTTTTCTCCCCCTTTTCATTCTTTTCTCCTTCTGGGGCACAAATTATGCATATGCTTTTTTGTTTCATATTGTCATTCAGTGCTCTGAGACTCCGTTCATTTTTCCAATTTTTTTCTATTTCTGTTCTCCTGTCTTTACTTTTTTGGATGTTCTGTCCTCAAAATCATCCATTCTCTTTTCAAGCAATTCAAATTGGCTGTTATGTAATTCTAATGTTTTCTTTAGGCCAGTAAAAAGAATTTGTTTGGGAAATGGGAAATAACAAGGCTTGCTGAAAAAATGGAAGAATGGGAGAGAAAGATAGAAATACACACCAAGATTTGGTGAGAGCTCCTCTAGGCAGAGAGAACCTCTAATGTATTTTTTAAAATATATTTTTATTAAAGAAGTTGTGAACTTACAAAAAAACCATGCATATGTTTAGAACTGACTTGCTTGCTGTTGTAGATACTCTCTGATTTTTGGATGAGTGTAATCCAACATCATCATTATTTAGTTGTACTGTGGAGGTCCAATGAACTGGAAAGTGGGTGTTGCAACTCTGCTGAGATTGAAGTCTCAGCCAGCATATGAAGAGACTAACGATTTAAGACTCTTGTACATATAAATAATGATTATAATGTTAATTACAGGTTCAAATAAAAGGGACAGAAAAGCCAAGTATAGGGAAATTATAAATGAGTCTAACTCTGTTACATTGGAGAAAATATGCTCCAAGGAAATGTCCCCTGACAGGGGGCCTAATTCCTTAGATTGTATGCTGTGCCTATAGTGTCCAGATGTCATAGATCCTACAGGAATACCGCTGCTTGAGGCACTGTCTACTGTGGCATTTAATGAGATTCTCCTGAGATGTGTATAAGCATTGCCCCAGGAATGAACTCCTGACACAATTTTAAATCTCTTAACTATAAAAACTGACCATCTTTAATATTTCCCCCTTTTGGTTAAGGTCTTTTTCAAAATGTATGACTACTCAGAGCTTGGTAATAATCTTGAAATGCCAGGTAGGCTTATCTCCAGCAGCCATGTCTTATGCTGGGGGGCAGATATGAATTTATGTGCTGTTTTTGGCTTAGAGAGGCTACATTTGAGAAACAAGGAGGCTTTCAGGAGATAACTCTTAGGCAATATATAATACTAAGTTGTGTTTCAGTTTCACAAGAACAAGGTTCATAAGCACCACCATCAACATCAAGGGCCTGGCATATTGATCTGTCCTCTTTCACTAGGCACTGCTTATGTACTCTAGGCATTTTTGCCACTCTATTCGAGAGTGTAGCATGACTTCCCTGAATGGGAATTCAATATTCTTTCATATATTGTGTGGGTCTGCCCACAGAGAAAATATCCCATGTCTACATAAACATTCTGTAAAGGCATGCCCAGGTGTACCCCTTCCCACACAACCCCCATCACTGACACCCTTCAGCAGTGAACCTCCCCTGCCATAGTTGTGACTCTTCTGCAATCCAAAACCTCTCTCAAAATATAGCGCTGGCAGTTTTTTTGATGACTGATTCAATCTTATTACTTGTGATTGGTCTGTTGAATTCTTTTATTTTTCTCTAGTGTCAGTGTAGGCTGTTGGACAGTTTCTAGAAATTTGTCCATTTCATCAAAATTTTCTAATTTGTTGGCATACATTTGTTCATAATATCCTCTTCAGATCATTTTTAATTTCTGTTGAGTTTATTGTCAGAATTAGTTTCTCTCATCATCAGTAGTGATGCCCCCCTCTCATTTATGATTTTATTTATTTGAATCTGCTCTCTGTTTTATTTGTCAGTCTAGCTAAAATTTGTCAATTTTACTGATCTTTTCAAAGAACCAGAATTTGTTTTTTAAATTCTCTCTATTTAATATTCTTCTTTTTAATTTTTTTCTGCTTTGATCATTGCTATTTTTTTCTTCTTCTGCTTGCTTTGGAATACATTGTTTTACTTTTTTAAATTCCTTCAGGTGTTCAGTTATCTTTGATTTAAGATTTTTCTTCTTTTTAAATATAGGTGTTTGTAATTATAAACTTCCCTCCCCTCACTACTTAGCTGCATCCTATAAGTTTTCATAGGCTGTGTCCTTGTTTTAATTCATGTTGATATTTAATAATTTCTCTTCTAATTTTTTCTTCAACCCACTGATTGCTTGAGTGTGTTTTTTAAACTTCTGAATATTTGAGAATTTGTCCATTTTGTTCCTGTCATTTATTTTCAGCTTCATTCCATTATGGTTATGAAAAGTGCTCTATTTAAATTTAATCATTTTAAATTTATTAAGACGTGTTTTGTGATCCAACATATGGTCTATCCCAGAGAATGATCCATGGACACTTTAGAAGAATGTGTATCCTGCTATTTTGGGCTGCAATGCTCTGTATATGGTTGTTAAACCTAGTTCATGTATCATATTATTCAAGCTCTCTGTCTCCACATTCTTCTTATATCTAGATATTCTATCTATTAAATGCAAATGCTGTATGGATGTCTCCAACTATTATTGCAGAGATGTCTCTTTTTCCCTTCAGTTTTGCCAGTGTTTTCCTCACGTATTTTGGGGCACCATGGAATGGTGTATAAAGATTTTTGTTGTTATTTATTTTTGGTGGAGTGCCCCTTTTATTAATATATAGCATCTTTCCTTGTGCTTTATAACAATTTTATGTTTAAAGTATATTTTATCTGATATTAATATAAATAACCGAGCTCTCTTTCTGATTCCTAGTTTTGTGGAATATCTTTTTACCACCTTTCCCTTTCAACCTATTTGTGACTTTGGGTGTAAGTTGAGTCTTCTCTTCACAGCACATATTTGGATAATATTTTTTTGTAGCCATTATACCAATCTGTGTCTTTGTTTAGGGATTTTAATCCATTGATATTCAATATTATTAGTGTAAATGCAGTACTTACTTCAGCTATGTTGTCCTTTTCTTTTTATATTTCATATCTTTTGTTTTTGTCCTCTTTTTATGCTTTCAGTTACTCTGTAATCTTAATCTTTATTTCTACACTCTATTCCATAACTTTCTCTCCTGTCTTTTCCTTTCACCCTGCAGAAATCCCTTTATTATTTATTGTAGGTCTCATCACTTGTTTACAACCTCTCTCAGGCTGCTTATCTGTGAATATTTCAAGCTATTCTTCCTTCTAGGACTGTTTTTCAGGATAAAAGACTTTCGTTTCATACATTTTCTCTTTCAGATTCTTAAATTTATCATACCCCTGCCTTCCCAACTCCTTGATTTTTGATGAGAATTCCACACATAGTCTTATTGTGGTCCCCTTGATGGGTCAAATCACTTTACTCTTGCTACTTAGAGGATTTTCTCTTAGTATTTGGAATTTGACATTCTGATTAGTATGCTTCTCAGAGTAGGATTATTTGGATTTTTTCTGTTTGGAGTTTGTTTTGCTCCTTGAACATGTATATTTATGTCTTTCATATGAGGTGGAAATTTTATTCCTTTATTTCCTCAAATATACTTTCTGCTTTTTTTCCCTTTTCTTCTACTTCTGGGGCACTCATGATGTGTTTGTTTGGTCTCTTCATGCTGTAATTCAAATCCCTGAGACCTTCACACATTTTCCATTCTTTTCTCTATCTGTTCTTCTGTCTGTATGATTTCAATTGTTATGTCTGTTACCTCACTGATTCTTTCTTCTGTTTGCTCAAATCTGCTGTTGTATGCACTAGTATATTTTAATGTGTTCTATTGTGCCTTTCGTTTCCATCATTTCTGTTATATTTCTTTTTTATTCTTTCAAATTCTTCTTTATGCTCAAACACTGTCTTCTTAATATCTCTATTTATTTAGTCATATTTTCTTCATCTACTTGAATTTATTTACTTGATTTGTTTTGAACACCTTTAACAGTTTTTCCAAATTCTGTCTCCGTTGAATTTTTTTATTTGTTCGTCTTTGCCATACCTTGTTTCTTAGTATACCTTGTAAAGTTTTTGCTGATATTTAGGCATCTGATTATTTTGGTAAGTTTACTGTCAGAATTAGTCTCTCTCTCTTGTCTACCATTTTCTTGTTGATTAGCTTTATGTTAAGGCTCTACTTTGAAACCTAATTCAACTTATTCAAAATATTTAGAATACCCTGTGTTTGATTGATCAGACTTTTTTTTAGCACTTCTTCATCTGATACTTGCCCTGGATATGTAATACAGTTTTTAAGATTGCACTATTTTTGCAATAATTTCAACCTCAGAAGAAAGCTTCCTTTCTTTATTTCCTTCTCTGGGTATCTTGTTTTTGTGTTTCATTTTTGTTTGTTTCAATGATTTTTTTTATTTTTTTATCAGTCCTTTAATTCTCTCTAGGTGCTTTTACCCGGAGGGCAAATTCTGGGAGGTGGGTCAACCCACAGAGGACTTTTTCAAGTCAGTATTTTCTCATCAAAACAGACCAGGGACCCACAAATGGGGCATAGACTGGTTCCTAAGTTCCCTGAGGAGGGGACCAGGAAAGATGCTTTATGTCTCTTTAAGGGTTTCCTGAAGATGTACTGCCCTGGCCTGCCCAGAAGATAGTGATCTACTGCAAACTGTTTCCCACAGCTGTAAGGAGGTACTGTGTCTTTAAGTCACCACTGCCACCACCCCTGTTGATATAGGAACTGCCAGCTGCCTTTGTCCAGGGTAGGTTGAAATATTAGTCCAGAGCTGGGACCCAGAAATCCTACTTCAATAATCAAATTCTTTGATCAGTGTTCCACTGTGCTTCCCTTCTGTTCCTGGGGAACATGGCTTTTATGTCCCTTTCTGACTGGTATAGATAGACAGGGACTGGATTACAATGTGGCTTGTGATGAAAGTATAGAATGGGCACTGTCTACTGCCATGTGAAGAATTCTACTCATAGTTATTTACCGAAGTTTGTAAGTTTCTTCCTCCCACTCCTCCCTGAATGCTGTGTTATCCAGTGTTATTCTGGCTTCCAGAGACCCAGAAGTGTCATTTCATACAGCTACTGCCAGTGTACCAGCTGTTTTGGACGTTTTACTGATTCTTAGAGCTCCCACTCCTCTATCTTCCCTGGAAGACTTCAAAGATTTTTTATGATTCTGAGGTCCAATTTATCTATTTTTCATTTGTTGGTTGTATTTTTTTTAGTAAAGACTAAGAAAGCATTCCTTAATACAGGTTCCTGAATATGCTTCCCCACATTTTCTTCTGGTTTAGTAGATGTAACTCTAATACCAAGGTATTTGATCCATTTTGAGCTAATTTTGAATATGGTGTCAGGTAGGGGTCTTCCTTTTTCATTCACAAAAGAGATCCAGTTTTCCCAGGACCACTTGTTGATTAAACTATTATTTCCAAAATGAGCAATCCTTGCCAACTTGGAAAATGTCAGTTAGCCATAAATGTGAGGGTTGATTTCTGAGTTCTCAGTTTTTTCCACTGGTCTGTATGTCTGTTTTTGTGCCAGTATCATGGTATTTTGAAAACTATGGTTTTATACTAAATTTTAAGTTTGAGAAATGTGAGTCCTCAAATTTCGTTGTTCTTTTTCAAGATATCTTTAGCTATTCAAGACCACTTACCATTCCATATAAATTTGATGTTGGCTTTTCCATTTCTACAAAGAAAATTATTGGAATTTTGATTGATATTGATTTGAAGCTGTAAATTGCTTTGGATAGGATTGACATGATAATGATATTAATCTTCCAGTCCATGACCACGGAATATCCTTCTATTTATTCATGTCATCTTTAATTTCTTTTAGCAAAGTTTTGTAGTTTTCTCAGTACAAGTCCTTTACAACCTTGGTTAGATATATTCCAATATTTTGATTATTTTAGAAGCCATTGTAAATATAATTATTAATTTCCTTTTTAGATTGCATAGTGTTTATGCATAGAAACATTCCTGATTTTCAGTTGTTGATCTCGTAGCCGAATATTTTGCTGAATTAATTTACTAACTCTAGGAGCTTTTTGCATATTTTTCAGTATTCTCTGTATATTGTTTCATATCATCTGCAAATAGGGAAAGTTTTACTTCTTCCTTTCCAATTTGAATGGCTTTTATTCTTGCCTAATTGCTCTGGTAAGAACTTCCACAGCAACATTGAAAAGCAGTGTAGCAGAGGGCATCATTGTCTTCTTCTTGAACTTAGAGGGAAAATTTTCAATCTTTCACCATTAATTAAAATGTTAGTTGTGGCCTTGTCATATATGCCCTTTAACATGTTGATGAAGTTTTCATCTATTCTTATTTTTCTAAGTGTTTTTAATCAAGAAAAGATTCTGTATTTTCTCAAAAGCCTTTTCTTTATTAATTAAAATGATCATGTGCTTTATCCCTTCTTTCTATTACACTAGTTGCTTTTCCTATATTGATACAACCTTGAATATCAAAGACAAATCCCATTAGCTCATGGTGTATATATTTTGTAATATTCTATTGAAATTGGTTGGATAATATTTTTGAAGATTGTTGCATCTATATTTATCATATTTATCATATATTGGTCTGTAGTTTTCTTCTCATGGTATCTTAATCCATCTTTGGTATGAGGGTGATTTGGCCTCACAGAATGAGTTACAGAATATTCTTTCCTCTTCAATTTTCTAGAAGATTTTGAGCAGAATTGGAATTATGTATTCTTGGAATAATTGATGAAATCCCCATGTGAAGTCACCTAGTCTTGGGCAATTCTTTGTCAGGAGATTATTACACTTGATATTAGGCTAAAGGATTAGAAGCACTGGTGGGAGGTTATTGGTTGCAGAGTCAATTAATTTACTTTTTGTTTATAGAGATTTTTAATTTCTTCTTGAATCAGTAGGTTGTTTGTATGTTTCTAAGAACTTGTCCATTTCATTTAAGTTATTGAATTTATTGCCATACATTTGTTCTTAGCATACTCTTAGAGTCCTTTTTAATTTAGCACTGTCACTTGTAATGTTCACCTTTTCATTTTTGATTTTCATTCGTAACTACTTTTTTTTCTTTGTGAATATAGCTACACTTTTGTTGATTTTATTGATATTTTCAAAAAACCAAGTTTTTGTTTTGTTAATTCTATTACTTTTTTTGTTTTCTATTTTATTTATCTCCACTCTAATCCTTGATATTTCCTTCCCTCTGCTTGTATTACATTTAGTTTTCACTTCTTTTTCTATTTCCTCCAGTTCTGAAGTTAGGTCTCTGATTTGGTATCTTTAATCTATTTTTTAATATAAAAAATTTAGAGCTATAATTTTCACTCTTAGCACTGCCTTTACTGCATACCATATGTTATGTTTTATTTTCATTTTCATTCCCTTCAAGATGTTTATTTATTTCTCTTCTGATTTCTGCTTCAATTCACTGTTTGTTTAAGAACATATTGTTTAATTTTCCACATAGTTTTGAATTTTCCATTTCTCTCTCTGTTATATATTTCTAGCTTCATTCTGTTGTGGTCTGAGAATATACGTTGTATGTTTTAAATATTTTTTTGATTTATTGAAACTCATTTTGTGTCCCAACATGTGGTCTATCCTGGAGAATGACCCAGGATAGACTCAAGAAGAACTCAAGAAGAATGTGCATTTTATTTTCATTGGGTGTATTAGTGTTCTATATATGTCTATTAGGTCAAGTCAGTTAAGTTTATCAATCAAGTCAAGTACTTACTTATTGATTTTTATAATTGTTGTATCCATTACTGAAAATGGTGGGTTAATTTCTGCTAATATTGATATAGAATGATCAATTGCTTCCTTCAAATTTGTCAATATTTTTTTCTTATTTTTGGGCTCTGCTGTTAGGTGCATATATATACAATTGATGAATCTTCCTTTTGAATTAAACCATTTTTTCAGTATAAAATGACCATCTTTGTCCCTCATAACTATAATTGTTTCTACTAAAGTCTACTTCATATTATATTAATAGACTTAAACCAATTCTCATTTAAATACTACTTTTATGGTATACTTTTTCCATCATGTCACATGCAACCTACTTGTATCTTTGAATTTAAGGTCAGTGTCTTACAAACAGCTTCTAGGTTAGTCTGTTTTTTGTTTTTGTTTTTGATTCTGCCAGTCTCTGCCTTTTGAATGCAGAATTTAATCAATTTACACTTGACATCTCTATTGATAATACAGGACTTTCTTCTACCATTTTGTTTTTCAGTCTTTGTAAGTCATAATTTTTGTCCCTTGCTTCCACTAATGTCTACTTTTATATTTCTTGGATTTTTTGGTATTGTACCATATTAAGTGTCTTATCACTTAAATCTGGATATAATTTTCCTCTTATTTCTTTGTGGTTACCATGAGGCTAATATTTAACATTATAAATATATAACAATCATATTTAGGTTGATACTAGTGTTACATAAATTTCATGCACAAATATTCTTCCTTTAACCACTCTCTCCCACATTTTTTTCTATATAGTAACTGATTTTTCATAAGTTTTAGATTTCATAAAAGTTACATAGAAAGAATAAGGGACTCCTATATAACCTACACACGCCTTCTCCCACATTTCCCTTATTAATAACACTTTACAACATTGTGGTATATTAGTTACAAATGATGAACAAATATTGAAGATTTGTTACTAACCAAGGACTGTAATTTACATTATGGTTTACACTTCACACTGTACAGTTTTATAGGATTTGACAAAATGTATAATGGCAGGCATGCAGCACTGCTATATTGTGCAAATAATTTCCAATGCCCTGAAAATGTACTATGTTCTTACTTTTCTTTATATCTTTTTGTCAATGTTACAAGTTCTTCTGTTATAACAATAATAAAAAGTCTATTTTCATTCATGATTGTATTTCCCCCATATGTTTGTTTACTCCTTCATCTTCAGAATTTTGGGATTGTGATGCCCACTCTGCTTCAGATTTAGAGGGGAATTAAATATTATGGGGCTGATGGAAAGAACTGTTTTGCTTGTAGTTGTAAATACTCTGTTTTTTGGGATGGGGGCTGCCATCATCTTTTTGTTAGTTGTCCTGGGTGAGTCTGATGAAATGAAGAGTAGGTGATGGTCCCAGCACCACTGAGAATCAGGGCTTAACCAGCATATGAACATTCCAAAGATTTAAATCTCTGGGACATTTATTTAATGTTTATAGTACTCACTGTTGGTTCAAATAAAAGTGGTAGAAGAATCATGGGAAGGGAAATTATAAATGATTATATCTGTTACATAAGAAAAATACATTATCATATATTCCAAATTAAGATCCATTAATGTGGTGCTGATTTCAAGGGGTTATGTGCCTTTCCTATCATGTCTGGATGTCCCTAGAGCCATCAGGAGTACCTGTTTTTGGGGTTTGTTTATTGTGACAGTTAATGACATTTTCCTGGAACTTGCAAAAGTGTAACCTCTGAAATTACCTCCAAATTCACTTTGAAATATTTTAACCATAAAAACTCTTTTGTCTTTAATGTTTCCCCTTTTTGGGTCAAAAACTTTTTCCAAATGACACATTGTTTGGTGTTTTGTATTAATCCCTTGGTGCCAAGGAGGATCAACCTGAGGAGTCCATGTCCCATGCTGTGAGGATGTTATTCAATTTCTTTATTGAGCTTGGCTTAGAAAGAGGCCACACTTGAATAAGAAGGAGGTTTTCAGGAGATAACTCCTAGACAATACATTTTATTAGGCTAAGTTTCAGTTTTACAAGTGTAAGGTCCATAAGTACAAGAAATAATATCATAGGCTTAGAATATTCAACTGTTTTCCTCTTATTGGGCATTGCCTATGTACTCTAGAGATTACTGCTACTCTATTTGAAAACACCGTAGCACTTTCCAGGATGGGAATTTAATATTTTTTGGTTATCGTGTGGGTCTCTACCCACTGAGATAACACCTTATGAAAACATGAATACATTCATATTCCATAGAAGCATTCCTTAGATGTACACTTCCCCACACATCCCAACATCATTGACACTCTGCACCAATGACCCTCCCCTGCCATAAATATCAAAAGAATACTCCCACAATTGTGTACTTAACCACAATCCACATCCTCTCCATAGTTCATCTGCTACTTTCCCCAGCCCTTCCCACGGTTCCATAAATGACACAACCCCTCCCCAACCATTTTTATACTTGTTACCAATTATATCATTGCACACTGCATTACCAAAAACTTTTGTCTATTATTAATTTTTCTTCATTTGCATTTTCGCACCTATTGAAGTAACAAGTGGAGCTATATACAAACACACACACACACATACACACACAATAAAATAAACCTGACATTTATAATAACCCAAACAATTACCTTAACCACAGTTTTTTATTTCTTTATGCTGCTTTTAAACACTGTCTAGAGTACTTTCTTTCTTTCTGAAGGAATGTCTTGCATTCAGGTCTAGTGATGAATGAATTCTTTTCAGATTTTGTTTGTCTGGGAATGTTTTATTCTCTTCTCCATTGTTCTAAGAGTCCATCTAGATATTAAATTCTTGGCTGGCAGTTGTTTACTTCAGTATTTTATATATTTTAAGCCATTGCCTTCTCACCTCTTTAGTTTCTGTTGAAATATTTGCACTCAGTCTTTGATCAGTTTTCTGTTGTTATTTCTTTGACTATTCCTTCTGCCTCTTTCTTCTCCTTCTGGGATTCCCATAATGAATATATTGGCATGCTTGATGGTATCCCATAGCTGTCTTAGGCTATTTTCAATTTTAATATTTCTTTTTCTCTCTGATCCTTAGCCCAAGTTTTTTCAAGTGACTTGTCTTCAAGTTAGCTGATTCTTTTTTCCTGCTAGCTCCAATCTATTATTTTAAAAAAAAGATGATTTTTAAAAAGTTGTTGATAATATACTTTTTTCTCCCCAACACCCTTCCCGCTGAGATGGCTCCCTCATCTGTCTGCTTGTTGTTTCTGCTCATTTGTCTCCTCACTGTGTCTGCTCACTGTGTCTGTCTTCTTTAGAAAGCACTAAGAACTGAAACTGGGACCTCCCGTATGGGAGGTGGGTGCCCAACCACTTGAGCCACATCTGTTCCCTGCTCATTGTGTGTGCTTGTTGCAGCTGTTTATTGCATGAGCTTGCTGTTCATTAACTGTATTTCTTATAGCCTTTTCCTATTTCTCTGTGTTTTCTTTCATCTCCTGAGAATTCTTTGGATCATTCTTAAAGGCTTTATTCAGTATTTCCACATTGTCTTCTTCTTATTTGTTGTTTTCTGTATTATTATATTCTATTTGAATAGCATATCATTTATTTTTTCTTTGTTTGTCATACACTCTTTTGTTTCATGCTTTATATTTTAAAATTATAAAATGTTAATTCCTGGATTTACTTTGTGGGATGTCTGGGGGGGGGCGTTGTATTTGTTTTTGTAATCAGCTCGTTATAAGACAGAAATATCTTTGAGTTTAAGTCCTTCTTTCAGGAAAGTCTGTCCCAGGTGAAGGTAGTGGGCAGGGTTTTCCCTTTTTTTCTGTGACTTTGTCTTGTCCTGGTCTTTTGATTTTTAGCTGTTTTTTAGTTCACCTGCTTACAGGAGATTGGTTGTCCCCTTAGTTTTCAAGGAGACAGACCTACCTTTGCTGGGTATTTGAAGCCAGCAGGCATTTACGTCAGGCTGTCTTCTTTATTGTTTTTTATACTACTTTCATTGTCTAATGCTGCATTTGCCTGGAAAGCCATTCTGAGAGGAGTGTCACTCTGGAGATGACTTTGTTAAGCCAGTCATTCCTATCCAAAAAAGGCCAAGGACCCAAAATTCGAGTGCAGCCCAGAACCAAAGCTGGGAAGGAGATCAGAATGGACAACTAAAGCTTCTCTCACAGTTCCCTGAACCTGAGCTTTCCTGCTCAGGAAATGCAGTCCTTCAGGTAAGTGTATTTTGAAGCACATGCTAAGTGCTGCATCTTTAATCTCCACTGCCTTTGCCCTGTACAGGGAGGTTTGAAACAATGGCTGCTACCACCTTTTTCTGTGGTGGGTTGAAACAAAAGCTTCACTCAGAGCTGGTACCCAGCAATCCAAATTTGCTAATCAAAGTGCTTGCATTTCCTTAGTATGTTATTTATTTAGGTTTATGTCATGCATTAATATATTTTTTAACTTTATTTTTTACATTTAATAATTGAAATTATAAACAATTAACTGAAAAGTAAAATGCAGATGAATAAATACGTACATTTCTCAATTAAATGTGCTGGATAAATATAAAATTTTTTTAAAATCAAACAATATGTTGCACAATATATTTGGTTCATACTAATGCAATCATACAGTATTTGTCCTTTTGCATCTGGCTTGCATTGCTCAGCATAATGTCCTCCAGGTTCATCTATGTTGTCATATGCTATACAACTTCATTTCTTCTTACATCTGCATAATATTCCATCATGTGAATAGAAAACAGTTTGTGTATCCATTCATCTGTTGATGTACACCTGGGTTGTTTGTAACTTTTGCAATTGTGAATAATGTTGCTATGAACACCGATGTGCAGGTGTCTGTTCATGTCCCTGCTATCAGTACTTCTGGGTATATAGCCAGCAGCTCTATTGCCGGGTCACATGGCAAATTTCTCTTCAACTTCTTTAGAAACTGCCAAACATTCCTCCACAGTGGCTGTACCATTTTGCATTACCACCAACAGTGAATAAGTGTTCCTATCTCTCCACATGCTCTCCAAAGCCTGTAGTTCTCTGTCTTTTTAATAGTGGCCACTCTGATAGGTGTGAAATGACATCTCATTGTAATTTTGATTTGCATTTCCCTAATCAGTAGTGATGTTGAGCATTTATTCATGTGCTTTTTTAAAATTTGCATTTCTTCTTTCGACAAATGTCTATTCAAGAATTTTACCCATTTTTTTAAATTGGCTCATTTGTCTTTTACTGTAGAGTTGTAACATCTCTTTATATATCCTGGATATAAAACCCTTATCAGATATGTGATTTCCAAATACTTTTTTCCCATTTAGTTGGCTGCCGTTTCACCATTTTGACAAAGACCTGTGAGGTGCAAAAGAGTTTAATTTTGAGGAGATCCCATTTATCTATTTTTTCTTTTGCTGCATGTGCTTTGGGTGTAAGGGCCAAGAAACCACTACTTACTACAAGGTCTTGAAATGCTTCCCTACATTTTCTTCTAGTAGTTTTATGTTCCTGGATTTTTCATTTAAATATTTGATTGATTTTGAGTTGATTCTTGTATAGGGGATGAGATAGGGGTCCTTTTTCTTTCTTTTGGTTATAGATATTCAGTTCTCCCAACACCATTTGTTGAAGAGACTGTTTTGTCCCATTAACATTGACTTATGTTAACATATGTGTGTCAAAAACCAGTTGACTGTATAGGTGAGGGTTGATTTCTGGGTTCTCAGTTCTATTCCACTGATCAATCTATCTATCTTTATGCAAGTACCATACTGTTTTGACCACTATAGCTTTGTAATATGTTTCAAGGTCAGGAAGTGAAAATCCTCCCATATCATTCGTCTTTTTTAGAATGCTTTTGGTTATTTGGGTGCACTTACGCTTCCAAATGAATATGGTAATTTCCTCCCATAATTCTGTAAAGTAGCCTGTTGGGATTTTAATTGGTATTGCATTGAATCTATAAATCAGTTTCGGTAAGATTGACATCTTCAGGATATTAATTCTTCCAATTCATGAACATGGAATGTCTTTCCATTTTTTAAGTCTTTTTAAAATTTCTTTTAGCATTCTTTTGTAGTTTTCTGCATGTAGGTCTTGCACTTCTTTGGTTAAATTAACTCCTAGGTATTTGAGTCTTTTTGTTGCTATTGAAAATGGAATATTTCCCCTGATTTCCTTCTAAGATTGTTCAGTACCAGTGTACAAAATCATTACTGATTTTTCTGTGTTCATCTTGTATCCTGCCACTTTACTGAATTCATTTATTAGCTCAAGTAGCTTTGTCATGGATACTTCAAAGATTTTCTAAGTACAGGATCATGTCTTCTGCAAACAGTAAGAGTTTTACTTCGTCTTTTCCTATTTGGATGCTTTTAATTGTTTTTTTATTTTTCTTGTCTAATTGCCCTAGCTAGAACTTCTAGCACAATATTGAAAAGCAATATTGACAGTGGGCATCCTTGTCTTTTTCCTGATCTTAGAAAGAAAGCTTTGAACCTTTCCCCATTGAGTATGATGTTGGCTGTGGATTTTTCATATATGTCTTTTATCATATTGAGGAATTTTTCTTCTATTCTTATCTTTTAAGTGTTTTTTCTCAAAAAAGGATCCTGGAGGTTGTCAAATGCCTGGTTTGAATTGATTGATATGATCATGTGTTTTTTATTCTTTCAATTTGTTAATGTGGTGCATTACATAGATTGATTTTCTTATATTTAAACAGCCTTGCATACCAAGAATAAATCCCACTTTATTGTGATGTATAAGTCTTTTGATATTTTGTTGGATTCAATTTACATGTATTTTGTTGAGAATTTCTGCATCTATGTTCATTAGAGAGACTGGCCTGTAATTTCCTTTTCTTGTAGTATCTTTATCTGGCTTTGGTAATAGGGTGATGTTGGCTTCATAATTTTCCCTTCTCTTAAATTTTTTGGAAGAGTTTAAACAGGATTGGTGTTCATTCTTTTCTAAATACTTGGTCGAATTCATCTGAGAAGCCATCTGGTCCTGGACTTTTCTTTTCTTGGGAGATTTTTGATGATAGATTCAATCTCCTTAAATGTGATTGGTTTGTTGAGTTCTTGTATTTCTTGTAGCATCAGTGTAGGTTGTTTGTGCATTTCTAGGAATTTTTCCATTTCATCTAGGTTGTCTAGTTTGTTGGCATATAGTTTCTCATAATATCTTCTTATAATTCTTTTTATTTCTGAGGGGTCATTTGTAAATTTCCCCTTTACATTTCTGTTTGTATTTATTTGCATCTTCTCTCTGTTTTTATTTGTTACTCTAGCTAGGGGTTTGTGAATTTTATTGATCTTCTCAAAGAATCAGGTTTTGGTTTTGCTGATTTCTCTTTGTTTTATTTTGTTTTCATTTTCATTTATTTCTGCTCAAATCTTTATTATTTCTTTCCTTCTGCTTGCTTTTGGATTGGTTTGCTGTTCTTTTTCTAGTTTCTCTAGCCGTTCAGTAAATCTTTGAGTTTAGCTCTTTCTTCTTTTTAAATATATGCATTTAGGGCTATAAATTTCCCTCTCAAGACTGCCTTCACTGTATCCTTAAGTTTTGATAAGTTGTGTTCTCATTATCATTTGTCTCTCTATATTTACTGATTTCACTTCCAATTTCTTCTTTCACCTACTGATTACTTAGGAGTATGTGAGACTTCCACACATTTGCAAATTTTTTTTCCTGTCTATTATTGATTTCCACGTCCATTCCACTATGTTCTGGAGGTGTTTTGTATAATTTCAATCTTCTTATAATTATTGAGACCTGCATTGTGACCTAACATGTGGTCTATCCTGGGAAAAAGATCCATGGGCACTTGAGAAGAACGTATAACCCACTGAGTTTGGATGCAGTGTTCTGTATATGTCTCTTAGTTCTAACTTGTTTATCATATTGTTCAAGTTCTCTGTTTTCTTGTTGTCCTTCTGTCTAGTTGTTCTATCTAATGATGTGAATGGAGTGTTGAAGTCTCCAATGATTATTGTAGAAATGTCTATTTCTCCCTTCACTTTTGCCAGAGTTTGTCTCATGTATTTTGGGGCACCCTGGTTGGGTGCATAGATATTTATGACTGTTATATCTTCCTGGTGGATTGTTCCTTTTATTAATATACAATGGCCTTTTGTATCTCTTATAACATTTTTGCATTTAAAGTCTGTTTTGCCTGATATTAGTATAGATACCCATTCTTTTTCTGGTTACTATTCACATGGATTATCTTTTTCCAACCTTTCACTTTCAGCCAGTTTTTATTACTGGGTCTAAGGTGTGTTTCTTGTAAGCATTATATAGATGGCTCATGTTTTTTTATCCATTCTATCTGCCTGTATCTTTTGATGGGGGAGTTTAATCCATTCACATTCAATGATATTAGTGTAAATGCACTATTTACTTCCTCCATTTTGTTCTTTGGTTTTCATATGTCATCTTGTTTTTGTCTGTCTTTTTACTCTTTTGCTTATCCTTTCTGGTAGAAATTGGAAGTGAAATCAGTAAATATAGAGAGACAAATGATAAGAAAATGATAAGACAAATGATCTTTCTTCTATATTCTTCTACAAGCCTCTCTCTCCTGTCTTTTTCTTTCAGGTTCTAAGGCTTCCTTTAATATTTCCTACAAAGACAGATTCTTTTTTGCAAACTCTCTTAATTTCTATTTGTTTGTGAATGTTTTATATTCACCTTCATATTTGAAGGACAGATTTGCTGCACAATGATTCTCAGCTGGCAGTTTTTCTCTTTCAGTTTCCTAATTGTATCATACTACTGTCTTCTCGCCTCCATGGTTTCTGAAGAGAAATCTGCACTAAGTCTTATTGGACATCTGTTGTACATGATGATTTGCTTCTCCCTTGCTGCCCTGAGAATTTTCTATTTATCTTTGACATTTTGCATTCTGATTAGTATGTGTCTTGGAATAAGTCTATTTGGATTCATTCTGATTGGAGTACGGTGTGCTTCTTGGACATGTAAGTTCATTTCTTTTGTAAGATTTGGGAATTTTCAGCTATTATTTCCTCAAATACTTTTTCTGCCCCCTTTCCCTTCTCTTCTCCTTATGTAACTGCCATTACATGTATGTGGTTGCATTTTGTGTTGTCATTCAACTCTCTGAGCACCTGCTCAATTTTTTCCATTCTTTACTTACTCTGTTCTTTTCTTTCTTCAATTTTAACTGATCTGTCTTTGGTATCACTTATTCTTTCTTCTGTCATTTCTAGTCTACTGTTGTATGCCTCAAATGTGTTTTTGTTCTCATCTATTGTGTCTTTCATTCTCATAAGCTGTGTTACTGTTCTGTTCAGGATTTCAAATTCTTCTTTCCATTGGCTCAATGTCTTCTTGATGTCATTTATCTCTTTACCTATATTGTCTTTCAACTCATTAGTTTGATTTTGAATATTTGTGCACATCTCACTGATTGGTTCTCTCAAATTCGGCATCAATTCTGGGGCCTTGATGTACTCCTTTTCTTGGGCTTTGTCTTCTATTTTCTTAGTATGGTTTTTAATTTTTTGCTGATATCTAGGTATCTGATTAGGATGTAGGTTACTCAGATGCTCAATCTCTTTCTCTTTTGTAGGGATTTTGTGGCAGGAGGCTGTGGGTTACCACTGCTTTTTAATTTTTGGCTCAACCTGGATTGTTAGGATTGTCCTGCTGTTTGCTCAAAACTGGGAACTGGACCCAGTAATTGGTTGTAGAGAATCTTCCTAGGGCTTTGGGCAAGGAGAAAATAGAAGCCAGAAAAAACCTTTTCTACTTATTTTTAGTTAACTGTCGTGCACTTCCTTGGTCTGCCAGAAGATGGTGTTTTTTGGCAGTTCTCAGTTCAATGCCTGGTCAGCGTGTATTTATTGCAACACAGATGAAATCAATGTGATAGATCTTCATGTCTGGAGGCTAGGAGCCTTTTAGTTCAAACTTTCTCTGATAGAGATCTCCAGCCTTCTCTGTCAGCCCCTTCCCTTTTCCCAGCTAGGAAGTATTCCCACTCCTCTCTGAGTCCTCAATGATCAGTCTCTGTTAGTAGAGGAGGAGATTGGGAGGTTTGTATATCTTTAGCTCCTTGCAGGCTCCAAGGCAAACAATGGTGCAGCCCCACCTGACCTGTAAGGGCTGTTGAGACACAGCAGACCAAATTTTTGTCAAGAGCTGAGTCAGCCTTAGGCTGTGTCCCTCTCTATCCCCTTTCCTGGGGTATCCTCAACAATTAGTCCCAGATAGAAGAGAGGGAGTTTGCAAGGGTCAGATTTCTCCAGTCTTTCTCTGGCTCCCAGGGAAAACCACTGTTCGTTCTCAACTGACTTTGAAAGACTCATGGGACACAATAGACCAAATTTGTTGGTCAGACTCTGAGTCTGCCTTAGGCTGTGTCCATTTCTTTCCCCTTTTCTGGGTTCGTAGATCCCTGGAGCCCCCTTTGTCTGTAGTCACAGGCCCAGAGGCCCAAGAATTCTAAAGTGTCTTTAGTGTGTGGGAGGGTGCCAGCAGCAGCAACCATTGGATTCAACTCACAGTTCTGTCATCACAATTTCCGTCCTTTTTCCCTCTCTCCTCTGGGTGGCATGCAGCCTTCTCCTGCTGTCCTAAACCCTAGAAGATCTTTTTTGGGGGCTGTTTCAGCCTGTCATCTAGCTACTTTTCTGGAGGAGAAGAGATTCTTGGGTTGTACTACTTTGCCATCTTCCCAGAAGTAACTATTAATATATTTTTAATCTGCTAAGGATTCATTGTGTGGAATTCTGTAACAAATCTTTATCCACATGTACACCACAATTGACATTTATCATTTTGTTTGTTATTTTTGTTTGCCTGGTGTCAAAGAAATGATCTCTTAAAATTATCCTGATGGAAATGTTCTATTCCATGGTGCCCCTATTCATAAACCCAATCATCTTTAGCTTACTGTACAAGGAGATTAACACCACTAGAATCAGAATGGTGATCAATGTTCTGACTTCCCAAGAATTGATTTTCCTCATTAAAAAGTTATTTAAAAATGTAATTTGAAAGAAATTTGACTTACATTTCAAATAAGGTATGTCCTTAGATTTCTATTTGTTTTCTATATTTTTTTGTTTATTTCCATATCTGATAGTGAAGTATACAAAATTGTTGCCCAGTTTTTCTCACTGAATGCCATCTGATATAATTCATGCTTTCTTCTTGAAAAGATTTTCCATGTATTCAAAATGTTAGGAAAATGTTTAGAATGGTATTGAGCAAAAAGCAAAGAATAACAACTTATGGAAAAGACTAAGCTATATGCATCAACGACTTCAACATGTGCCTATATACATGAAAAAATTCAAGGTTTTGGATATGGCCAACCTGGAAGAAAATATGTATTGGATTTTACTACAGAAGTCTACTCTTCAAATGTCTGGGATACATAATAAAGTAATTAGAACTGAAAGAATACTGGGAATTTGAGGGAAATATAAAAATATAGCACTGAAAGACCTGTCAAAATGGCAAATCTTGAAAATAATGCTTTCCTTTTTGAAATGGTGGCTATATAATAAACTTGGCTTTTACCAGAGAAAAACATTTGGAAGTGTTGGTCTCTCTTTGAGATGTAGATACAAAAATATATTCCATGCACCTTTCATTCAAGCTTCCTGCATGATTAAGAACAAGGAATCAGTAGTTACAAAATAGAGTAAGAAGTAGCAATAAATGGCATTGAATTTTGCTTATAGAACACCAGGTTTTGCTTTTATAATGTGATGCACACATTGTAAGATAGATATTTAAAAAATATTTCTCTCCAGATGGAAAGAGACTTATCTTCCTAATTCCCAAAAGCTAAGCCAGAATTTTGATGCCTAAAGTATACGTTAAATTTTAAGAGCTTAGTATTAAAAAGCATGAAGATCCACGTTTTTCTTTAAAATCCTTATTTAGATAATTTCTGCCTTAAGTAACATATCCTCATTTAACTTCAGCTTCAACCTGCAACTGTTACAAGGGATCCACCAGGCTCATTATGATTTAGAAACTTCTTTTCAAAATAGAAGTAGGTAACTCCTTATTACCATATGCATTTTTATTCAAAAGTAATAAGCCCAGTATAAGTCTGAAATTTGTTCATGTTTCTCCATTTTCTGAAATGTATATATGATATAATATATTTTCAATATTTAAAAATTGAACACTGCATCATGTTAATTTTTTTTAAAGTTGATTTGTTCCTACTTGGATCAACTTCACAGCTGTTTCCTGGGAAAATATATGACTGCACCATTTGATATCAAGTAGTATTATTACAAAGTTTGGGATTTACATTTCTGGATCTTTGCTTGAGGGAATGTGCCTTTAATTATCACCATCTCATTATTTCATCTGAAATTTATATTAAATGTAGAATTACAGTCCAAGGAATTTTCAACCAAAGATTTCAATATGTGAGTCTGTTAATTTCTAATCCCAGGATCCTGACTGTAATCTATTACTATTTATATTCTTCTTCCTTATTTTCTCTCTACAAGTTGATATTGCATTTTATGGATTTTTGAAGCTCTACACTGATATTTTTGAGTGTGTGTTTTTAATTATCATTCTCATCCAGAAGTAGACTGTATTAGTCATGAAACATAGCTTTTCTTCCACGAAAATTTTTTCCAAGGATTTTATTTTGAAGTTTATTAAACACCAATTTCTTTTCTTTTCTCCTGATCCCATAGCTGCCTCAAGGGATTTAGCAGGAACATGAATGTTTCAGCATCTGCTACCCTATTACTATACTAATGTGTATTTGAAATGCAAATTAATAGCAAGTTGATTGTATAATTATATTTTACAGAAATTAGTTTTTCTGGCTACAATAAAACATCGTAATGTCATCAATTTAATATTTACTTTTCTCTGGCAATATAATTCCTGGAAAGAAACTTTGGTTCCATCTTACTCTAGAAATTTAAAGAAATAAAATTGTCACTCTTCTACAATTCAGATTTTTCAACATATTAAATTGATTATTTATAAAATTATTACTCTTTATTATGTTGATAGTGATTCAGTTTTATCAAAAGGAGATGCATGTGGCCTTTGTAGTCCTAGCGTTGCTTTTCCCAAAGGAAAAGTGGACATAATGTAAATTTTACAATAAATTCCTATGATTTCTCTACATAAGTGAAGAGCTTATTTTTCTTTACTGATACATTGTTTTGGTGGGATCTTTTTTTTTTTTTAACAAAAATCACATTTTATTTAAATTGAAATAAACTGTACACAATTGATTTTTTCACCAAAAATAAATATTTTTGTATTATTCCTAGATAAATCACAAAACATTTATTTTTGTAGGTTTTCCAGATTTTGCTTATAAATAAAGATGAGGAAGTAGATACAGTCATGGAAATACACAGAAGGAAATAGACAAATCAGTTGTCAGTATCCATGACCTCTTTAGTCTGTCTTGATCACGAAACTGAAATGTTTAACATATACCTGCTAAAAAGCTTATGAAGATGTAGGCTTAAAAAAGGAATGTAAACAGCAAAAAATTATTTGAACTGTAACTTGTTCCTTTAGGTTCATTTGAAATGACATAATCTATACTGAAAACCTTGCTTGGCAAAAATCAGCTTTTCTCACTCTCTGGTAATTTCCTTAACTGTCTAATACAAATTTTTAACAATATTCTTAACATTCCTACTAGTTAAAAGTCAGTTGTAACAACAAGCAAGATGATGGCAGAGTAAGGTGCTCCTAGAATCAGCTCCTGCTACAGGGCAGTTAGTAATCACCCAGGGCTATCTAAAGGACATGTTTGGGGTCTCCAGGAGACCAGAAGCACATCCTGCATCAACCTTGAAAGAGTGGAGCAGGAAACTGTTCATATGCAGAGAAGATCCATAATTAAAGCACTCCACATGATGGAGGCCAGTGCCCATCCTCCACTGGAAGCACAAGTCACCATGGGAGCTGTTCTGTGGCTGGAATTGGAAGTGCCACTTCCCAAAAATAGGGAAGGAAGAAATGGTTGGGCACCAACTTCAGTCAGTGATTAGTAAATTCTATCGGCTAAAGTATAATCATAGGAAAAGTTAAAGTTTGAACTTGTCCAAGTCAGTAAGAGGCCAGTAGCCACCATCTTAACTCCATGCTTGACACACTGGGAAGTGGGGCTGTCTGAAAATCACAGTGCTGGAAGGGACTGGATTGTTCCCATCCAGATCAGATTGCAGCTCTATCCTAAGCCCCAGGCCCAACTTGGGCAAGGAGGAAGCTGGGGGTACCTGCACCATGAAGGAAATAACAGGCCACACTGTGGAGATCGGTAATCATTCTACTTCCATAGTGCAAGCCACCCCAGGAGCTATTCTATGGCAGGAAAAGCAAGGTCTATTTTACCAAAAACAGGGGAGGAAGAGACTGTTGGCCACCAATATCAGCTACTGATTAATCAGTTCAGCTGTCTAAAATATAACCCTAAGAACAGCTGATCTATGAACCTGTACAAGTCAGAAGGAGGCAAGTAGCCACCTTTTTTACTCCACCCCCAGCATGAGGGGAAGCCAGGCTGACTGAAAATCACAGTGAAGGCAGAGACTGATTTCTTTTACCCAGATTGATCTGCAGCCCAGGCCTAGGTTTCAGCCCCACCTTTAGCATGTAGGAAGCTGACAGGTCCTGAAGCAGCCTATCCTGGTAACTGCAGGTACATGTGGTTGACACAGACTGAATAATTGGAAGTCTACCAGGGCACCTGCAGTCATCTTGGACCTGTACTACATAGAGTGCTGCCCACATCAGTAGATATAATCTTGCCCAAGGCAGGGGCAAAATGGGCATGAAGCATCACCAGTCTCTCTGGCAACTACAGTCTAGGCCTGCATGACTTGGATTATTCCACAAAGCTGTGGCTCTGTCCCTACCCCTGGCAAAGGAAAAAGTTAGGAGAAGCTTCATCAGTCCTTGGGGCACTGAGAAGAGCTTGACCCTCCACAGCTTACAGAACCCCCTGCATTCTTGGCTCCAAATACACAACCAGCAAGAGAGAAAGGGCAGGAAGCCCTAAACTAAAGAGAAAAACTGCACCCAGAATAAATACTCTAGTAAGCCAGATACCAAGACACCAACAAAAAATTACAATCCACACCAAGAAACAGGAAGATATGACACATTTAAAGGAAAAAGATAAGCCTCCAGATGACCTGAGGGAGTTGAGGCAACTAATCATAGATGTTCAAACAAATCTCCTTAATTAATCCAATGAGATGGCTAAAGATATTAAGGATATTAAGAAGACATTGAATAAGCACAAAGAAGAATTTGAAGACATACGTAGAAAAATAGCAGCTCTTTTGGGAATGAAAGGTCCAATAAATGAAATTAAAAATACACAGGAATCATATAATAGCAGATATGAGGGGGCAGAATAAAGGATTGGTGAGCTTGAAGAAAAGGCCTCTGAAAGTGAACATACAAAAGAACAGATGAAGAAAAGATTGGAAAAACTTGGAAAAGTCCTCAGGGAAATAAACAATTGCAAGAGACATGTAAATATACATGCCATGGGTGTCAGAGAAGGAGAAGAGAAGGGAAAAGGGGTAGAAGGATTATGTGAAGAAATACTAGTAGAAAATTTCCTAACCCTATTGAAAGACATAGATATTCATGCCCAAGAAGCACAATGTACTCCTATCCAAAAAAATCCGGATAGACAAACTCCAAGACACATACTAATCAGAATGCCAAATGCCAAAGACAAAGAGAGAATTCAGAGAGCAGCAAGAGAAAAGCAATGCATAACATATAAGGGATACCCAATAAGGTTAAGGGCTGGTTTCTCACCAGAAACCATGGAGGAAAGACGACAGTGGTATGATATATTTAAGATACTGCAAGAGAAAAATTTCCAGCCAAAGATCTTATATCCAGCAAGTTTGTCTTTTAAAATGAGGGTGAGTTTAGAATATTCAGAGATAAACAGAAACTGAATGAATTTGTAACCAAGAGACCCAATTCACAGGAAATACTAAAGGGTATGCTAGAGCCTGAAAAGAAAAGACAAGAGAGAGAGGCCTGGAAGAGAGTCAGGAAATGAAGATTATATCAATAAAAGTAACTAAAATTGTCAAAAGAGTCATGAAAATAAAATATGACAGGTAAAACCCAAATATTTAGGAATAAACTTAACCAAAGATGTAAAGAACTTGTATTCAGAAAACTACAACTCATTGTTAAAAGAAATTTTTAAAAAATCCTAAATAAATGGAAGAACACTCCATGCTCACAGATTGGAAGACTAAATATCATTAAGATGTCAATTCTACTCGAACTGATATACAGATTCAATGCAATCCCAATAGATATTCCACCAGCATTTTTTTAAATAAATAGAAAACATGATTACCAAACTTATTTGGAAGGGTAAGGGGCTCTGAATAGCCAGAAACATCTTAAAAAGGAAAAGTGAAGCTGGAGGACTCTCATTTCTGGACTTTAAATCATATTACCAAGCTACAGTGGTAAAAACATCGTGGTACTTGCATAAAGACAGACACACAGACAAATAGAGCTGTATTGATAGTTCAGAAACAGACTCTCACATCTATGGTCAAGTGATTTTTGACTAGCCTGTTATACCCACCCAGCTCAGGCAGAACAGCACAGCAACAAATGGTGCTGGCAGAACTGGATATCCATAGCAAAAGAAGGAAAGAGGACCCCTATCTCACACCTTATACAAAAATGAACTCAAAACAAATTAAACACCTAAATATAAAAGCAAGAACCAGGAAGCTTCTAGAAGAAAATGAAGGAAAATATCTTCAAAATTTGGTGGTAGGTGGAGGATTCTTAAAGGAGATAAGAAGAAAAACAAGATGGACTACTGATATTGTATGTAGAAGTTTTAATTAGGTTTACTGTAAAAGTATGGAAGTGTACAGAGTTGATGGTAACGCATTATAGTGTGTGACATCTGGTTTATAGATGGGGATGTGGCTGAAAATGCTAGTCTAGGGATGTAAATCCCAATTAACAGAAAGCTAGAGAATAATCTAGGGACTGAATAGCACAGTAAACCCAGAGGTGGATAAGAATTTTTGTTGATGGTAAAGATGCAAGAGTGTCCTTTGTGAGCTAGAGCAGATGTACATCACTATTTCAGGGTGGTGCGAATGTGGATAGGTATGGGAAAAATACAACTGGAGTGACCTGTGGACTATGGTTAACAGTAATAATGTAATATTCTTGCATCTATGCCAAAGATGCACTGTGTTGATGATATTATCTCATAATCTGTAAAAAATGTTCCACCACATTGTGGGGTGTTGATAGAAGGGTGTTGTTTGAAGAAATCTGCACATGTGCATGATTGTTTTGTAAGTTTACAACTTCTGTCATAAAAATATATTTAAAAATAATAATAAGGTGGGTTTGGGGAAAAATACACCAAATGTAAGATAAAGAATATAATTAGCAGTAAGAGCTTGACAATATTCTTGCATAATTTGTAACAAATGTCTCACAGCAATGCAAGGTGTTGTTGGAGGGTTGATGTATGTGATCCCTATATGATGTTAATTATGTTTGTTTTGTAAGTTCACAACTTTTTCTATACATTTGTTTATGTATGTTCATGTATAAGTGATATAAATAATAATAATAATAGGGTGGGTTAGGGAAAAATATTTTGGTTAGTAATAATATTTTGAGGATGTTCTTTAATCATCAATTTAAAATGTTTAACAAACATACAGGGCATTTGTAGTAGGGTGAGGTATGAGAGCCCTGTATGATGTTATGTCTGTTTGTTTTGTAAGGTCATAACTATTGCTATACACTTATTGTTTGTGTATGTTCATGTATGAGTGATATACTTTAATAATTTTTTTTTAAATCAATTGACCATGAAAAAAATTCAGTAGTGAGATTCATTGTAACATTTTGTAAAATGAATTCCTTTCTTTCCATACCTCCTAAAAATTTATTTCTTCAAAGTACTGATAACTGGACTGATAAACTGACATAAGAATTCATTTGTACTTACCACTTCTCCCTTATGGTCAAGGTCTTTTATCAGGTGCATTGCTGCATGCTTATCCCCAGGTGTCATGTCCCACGCCAGGGGGGAGGGGAAGTTAGTTCATTTATATGCTGTGTTTGGCTTAGGGAGAGGCTGTATTTCAGTAACAAGGACACCCTCATGAGTTAACTCTTAGGCAACATAAAATAATGGGCTAAGTTTCAATTTTAAAAGAAAAGGTTCGTAAGTATAATCATCAATATCAAGGCCCGGCACAGTGATCTGTCCTCCTTCACTAGGCACTGACCCTCTACTCAGGGTATACTTGTTGCCCTGTTAGAGAATGTAGCCGTAATTCCCCTGATGGGAATTTGATATTCTTTCAGTTATTGTGTGGATCATCACCCACCTTGACAATGCACATGAACACTTGAACACATTCACATGCCTTAGAAGCATGCCATAGATGAAACTTCTCCCATGCATCCCCCCATCACTGACACCCCACATCAATGATACCCCCTTCCACACACTTGTGGCCTTTTTGCTTAAACCAGTGTAAGGTTTTCAAGATTCATCCATGTTATTCCCTGTGTTAATACTGCAGTTCTTACAGTTAAGTAATATTCCATTTTATGTATATACCACAAATTGCTTATGCATTCAGCAGTTGATGGACATTTGGGTTGCTTCCAAATTTTGACAATGGTGAATAATTTTTGATGCATATTGAGTTAATTTATAGTATGGGATGTGAGATGGGGATCCTTTCCCATACTTTTGAATATGGATATCCAGTGCTCCAAGCACCATTTGTTGAAGTGGCCATTATTTCCCAGTTGAATGAGCTTAGTGGCCTTGTTGAATATCAGTTGACTGTATGTGCAAGGATGTATATTAGAACTCTCAGTTAAGTTCCATTGGTCAGTATGTCTATCCTTGTGCCAATACCATGAAGCTTTGGCCATTTTAGCTTTGTAGTATGTTTTGAAGTCAGACAGTGTGATTCCTCCAATTTCTATTTATTTATCAATATGGCTTTGGCTATTTGGGGCTCCTTGCCCTTTGAAATAAATTTCATAGTTAGCTTTTCTAATTGTGCAAAAAATGCTGTGGTAATTTTTATTGATATTGCATTAAATCTGTAAATCATTTTGGGTAGGACAGACATCTTAATGAAATTCAATCTTCTTATCTATGAACAGGAATATTTTTCCATTTATGTAGGTCTTTTCTGATTTCCTTTAACAATGCTGTATAGATTTCTGTTTATAAGTCTTTTACATCTTTAGTTACATTTATTCCTAGGTCTTTGATTCTATTAGCTGCTATCGTAAATAGATTTTTTTCTTGATTTCTTCCCCAGATTGCTCATTATTGATATAAAGAAATGCTATTGATTATTGCACATTGATCTTATATCCTGCCACTTTACTTAACTCATTAGTAAACTTTAGAAGCTATGCTGTAGATTTCTTAGGGCTTTCTGTGTATAAGACCATGTCATGTGCAAATAGTGAAATTTTAACTTCTTCCTTTCCAGTTTTGATGCCTTTTAAAAGTTTTCTTGTCTAAGTGCCCTAGCAAGTACTTCTAACACAATGTTAAAAAACAGTGG
This sequence comes from Cabassous unicinctus, assembly GCA_029593785.1. NCBI lineage: Eukaryota > Metazoa > Chordata > Mammalia > Cingulata > Chlamyphoridae > Cabassous > Cabassous unicinctus. Next base: position 38,412 of record JAQZBX010012475.1, read on the forward strand.
TGACAGTGGTCATCCTTGCCTTATTCCAGATCTTAGAAGGAAAGATTTTAGCATTTCATCATTGAATATGATGTTAGCTGTGGTTTTTTCATATATACCCTTTATCATGTTGGGGAAGTTTCCTTCTATTCTTATTCTTGAAATGTTTTTATGAGGAAAGAGTGCTGTATTTTGTCGAATGCTTTTTCTGTATAAATGAAGGTGATCTTGTTATTTTTTCTGTCCATCTGTTAAGGTGGTATATAACATTGATTGATTCTCTTATGTTGAATCATCCCTGCATAGCAGGGATGAAACCCACTTGGTCGAGGGCATATAATTCATTTAATGCGTTGTTCCATATGATTAGCAAGTATTTTGTTGAGGATTTGAGCATCTATTTTCAATGGAGAGAATGATTTATAGTTTTTCTTTCTTGTGGAGTTTTTGTTTGGCCTTGGTATTAGGGTGATGCTGGTGTCAAGGAATGATTTAGGCAATGTTCCCTCCACTTATATTTTTTGGAATAGTTTAAGCAGGAAAGGTGTTAGTTTTTTCCAGAACATTTGTTAGACTTCACTTGTGAAGCCATTTAGTCTTTGGTACTTCTTACTTGAAAGGTTTTTGATGACTAATTCAACCTCATTACTTGTAATTGGTCTGTTCAGTTCATCAATTTCTTCTTTCATCAGTGTAAGCTACGGGTGTGTTTCTTGGAATCTGTCCATTTCATCTAAGTCATCCATCTTTTTGGCATATCATTTTTCAAAGTATTTTCTTAAGATACACCATTTCTCTATTTTATGTACTTGCACTTTCTTGCTCTTTTTCTTTGTTAGTCTAGCTAAGGATTTGTCAATTTTATTAATCTTGTCAAAGAACCAGCTTTCAATTTTGTTAATTTTTTCTAGTGATTTCATATTTTTTATTTCATTTAGCTCTGCTCTAATCTTTATTTCCTTGTTTCTACTCTTTCTGAGATTAGCTTGTTGCTCTTTTTCTAATTCCTCCAGGTTTGCAGTTAGGTCTTTGATTTTAGCTCTTTTTTCTTCTTCCTTTTTTTTTATGGTAGACAAGGGAGTAAAGTTTATTAAGAAACAGGAAAACAAGAAAAGTACATGGTATGAGGCTTCGATCATGGGTGGGCTGCAGAGTGGGACATGCCACTTTCTTCTTTTTTAATATAGGCATTTATAGCTATAAATTTCCCTCTCAGCACTGCTTTTCCTGCATCTCATAGGTTTTGATATATTGTGTTTTCATTTTCATTTGATTCAAGGTAGTTACTGTTTTCTTTTGCAATTTCCTCTTTGACCCACTGATTGTCTCTAAGAGTGTGTTGTTTAACTTCCATATCTTTGTGCATAATCTGGTTCTCTGCCCCTTACTAATTAGCAGCTTCATTCTCTTATGATCAGAGTAATTAATTTGTATAATTTCAATCTTTCTGGATTCATTCAAAGTTGTTCTGTGACCTAGCATGTTGTCTATCCTTGAGAATGATCCATGTGTGCTCAAGAAGAATGTGTATCCTGCAGTACTTGAATGTAATGATCTTTGTATCTCTATAAGGCCTAGGTCTTCTATTGTATTATTCAAGGTCTCTGTTTCTTTATTGATCCTCTGTCAAGACATTCTGTCTAATGTTGATAATGGTGAATTAAAGTTCCCCACTATAATTGTAGAGGAATCTATTTCTCCACTTAGTTTTTCCAATGTTTGCCTCATGTATTTTGAGCTGCCTTGGTAAGATGCAAAAATGTTTATGATTGTTCATTCTTCTTGACTGATTATGCTTCTTATTAATATATAGTGTCCTTCTTTTTCTCTTACAATAGTTTTGTATTTAAAGATAAATTTCCCTGCTATTAGTGTATCTACTGCCACACTATTTTTGCTTATTGTTTGCATGTAAAATTGTTTGCCAACCATTCACTTTCTATGTCCTTGCATCCCTGGGTCTAAGTTGAGTTTCTTTGAGACAGCATATAGAAGGGTCATATTTCCTTATCCATTCTGCCAATCTCTGACTTTTGACTGGAGAACTTAATCCATTGACATTCAATGTTATTACAGTCAAGGAATTATTCATATTAGCCATATTTTCTTTAGGTTTATGTATGTCACATGTTGTTTTTATTACTCTTTTTATCTTTTTAGTTATTCTTACCAATAATCTTCTATCTTACATTCTCCTTCAACACTCTCTTTCATTTTTTCTTTTCAATGTGCACAACTCCCATTAGTATTTCTTGAAGGGCAGTTTTCTTGTTGACAAAATCTCTTAATTTCTGTTTATCTGTGAATATTTTGAACTCTCATTCATTTTTGAAGGACAGCTTTCTAGGGTAGTGAATATTTGGATGGAAGTTTTTTTTCTTTCTTTCTTTTAACCCCTTAAGTATGTCATACCATTCATTTCTTGCCTCTATATTTTCAGATGAGAAATCAGCACTTAATATTATCAAGCTTCCCTTGTATGTGATGGACCTCTTTTCTGTTGCTGCTTTCAGTATTCTCTCTTTGTCTTGAGCAGTAGACAATTTGGCAGGTCTTGGGATAGACCTGTTAGGAATTATACTGATTGGGATGTGCTGTACTACCTGGACATGTATGTCCATGTTCCTCAAAAGAGTTGCGAAATTTTCAGCCATAATTTCATCCAAAACACCTTCTTTCCTCTTTCCCTACTCTTCTCCCTCTGGGATGTTTATAATGCATATATTTTTGTGTTTCATTATGTCATTCAAAC